>JAULBU010006991.1:0-25468 GCA_032358235.1 Odonthalia washingtoniensis
CTTCAACTTTCGATAATGGAACAAGTTCCGACATAGGTTGAAACTACATGTAACGGCTATGATAGTAGATATGTACACCTTGCAATCAAAACTGGACTTCAATATGGCTCTGGTAGACACTATATGAAATTTACACACCTTGTGGAGTTCGAGGTTTGATTTTTTTGCAGCAAAAAATCAATTAATTGATTTTGCGCAAAATCACAATCACCATATGGAATGAAATTTCATGATTTCTGTACTTTATTTCCTTTCATACCAGATACAGCCTGTCTAATACAGGCTGTACGTGATACAGATAGGACGTAAACATTTATAAAAATTAAGACTTCATAAACAGCTCCCTATGACAAATCTAACTACTCCCCATCTCACTACCCTCTTAGGTTACCGTACCGTGATTATGGAAATAATCACTGATCAGATCCAAAATCAGCATGTGGTTACTACCATTGTGGAAATTCCTTTACATCCATGTGTTTGCATCATCTATAACATCATGGTAATAATGTCAGCCACAAGTAGTCTACTTCTAAATCTGTCCCTCATTTATTACAAATCATTATATAACAGTTTTCGAATAGGCTACTATTTTAGAAACTGAACGCTCTTAACGAAACATGGAGTACAAACTGGAATATCGGAAACAATATCAAACAAATTGACTGTAGTAGTTATCATTTCACAACGTATTTGAACATAATTGATTTTATAAAACATGTTACTTCTTTAATATCAGGATACACTAACAAATTACAAAAAAGGGATAAGATAAAAATAAGTTGAACATTTGTTAAATTTAAACACCACCACTCTCATAAATTTCATTTAGCCATTCAATTCCGTTTCTGACGATTGCTGACAATTTCAGCCGTAAACTCTTTACAGTATTCAACTGACGGTACTTGCTTTGAGCATAATCTCGTATCAAAGTCAGCGTCGCAGATGATGTTAATAACTTCGAGGACCTCATTTCTTCCAACACAAGATTCTATGATACTTAAATATACAGCCAAAGACTTGTTTAGAACACCACCTTTGCTCTTGTCCATTCCTTGTCCCATTTCCGTTAATTACGATACGGATTTAGCTATAGTTCCACTACTACAAGCCGGATTTCGTCGTCCTTACTGTTCTCCATTGGAACCGTTCATGATAATACGAGATGTTTCTGTTGATTTTCCTGTTGAATTATCCGGTTTAAAGCCACAGATGTGTTCTGTGACGAAAATAGTTCGGTAAATAGGTGCATGGTTTTTTCTCTATTGAAAACTATCACAAGACACAATAATTACACAAACAACTGGAGAGCATACACTTGACAGAATGCTCACGTCCACATTTAATTTTTGGATTCTTAATTTCTATAATTGCTTTATTTTCGGATTGTGTAATTTTATTATTATTTTCTGTCGTATGTTTACTTGACCTTATATTAAATAATAATATTGGAAGATTTAATGGCAATAGTATTTTTTCGATTTCTCAACATTTTTCAGTACAGAGACCTAACGCCCAATTAGTCCCGCACAGCGACCGCGAAGGCAGTCGAAGGAATAGAGGCGAGAACAGAGTATAATACCCATATAACGTACAAACTGAGTAAAGGAGGACAGGCCAATAACCAATAGGAGAATAGAGGGGGAACATCACACATAGGAAAAGTGGGGTCAAGGATTTGATATTCCGTTACGGTGGTATTGATCAAAAGCAGAAAAGGGGGTTACGAGGAAGACGACAACAATAAATATACCAACTAGATCTATTTAGGATTAGAATAACAAAGAATGATGGGAACAGGGAAATATGAACGAAGAAAGGGGATAAGAGAATCAAAGGAAGAGAAGGGAGCTAGATTGGTGAAATTGAACAACCGAAGTAGCCTCATCGTATCTCTCCTATCTTTGATTCAGTATTCGTCGTTGCATCCAATGTCCATGATTTTCTTCTAATTTGAGGAGTTATGTACCATGATAAATTGAAGTTCGATCTCTAGTCTGTATCGTCTTCTACGAGGTGTGGTTGATTCATATTTGAAACAGGGATGGAATCTTGTACATAAAGATCGTTTTCGGAATCCCATGTTGTATAGGAACTATACAAGTAATTTGATCAATCCATACTTTCCGTATTACTTGTGGATGAGGGAATAGCAGATCCAAAGAGGTACTACATCTGATCAGGAGATGTGAGCAATGTACCAATCACTCTAAGTATGGGTTCATTTAATTTTGTTGATGTAGATACTTTTGTAAAAAAGGATTTTCTGTCGACTATATTACGAATATCGATCCAGTTACAGATCTGTTTAAATTTTGAGAACGGTACATGAAAAGAAATAACGGAGTAAGCAGGATGGAAAATTGTTAGCCGAATTGGGAAAAATTGAATTCCATGTTATATGGTAGGTGTCGCTGATGCATTCCTGTTATCAGTAAATGTTGACATTAGCAATTGAACCATTCGTAACGAACAATCTAACTTTATATTTATTGCTCTTCTGTTCCAACCCTTATCTGAACAACTGGATTCAGTACCAGTTCGTTTAAAAGGTGAAATCATCATTAGAAGGAAAGCAGTTCTTAGTGTGATCTTTATATCTGATCCAAGTATTAACTGCTCTATGTGGTGATGTGCAAGATTGGAGCCCCCAAAAGATTTTTGAATTTCATCACATAGATCTGAAGGAGACAAGCCGAAATCTTCTAAAGTCTTGAGTCTCTAATTTTGGCCTTGAATCCAGTTCAGTATGTCATTCCCTACTGCTTCCTGCAAATTATTATTAGTACTAATCGTTGGTAAACTGAGGTGCATCGGTAGAGATTGTGATGATGGATGATCATTTTCAACACTTTGATGACTTTCCTGTATATAAGACTTTTCACCTTTCCAATCAGGATCTGCCTTGTTTTCATGCTCCTCATCGCTGATAAATCTCCAAGAGCAGTCGAACTGTTTCTCACATATTTTCCACTTCTTCTCGCACAACGTATTATTATTCTTAAATATAACTATTGAGATTGTAAAAATCAGTAAAATTTGGTCCGGGATAATATCGAATGACGCTTTCGCCAAGTGTATTTTGTTTTGTGAGTGGTTGTATGGTATCAACGGTAGCTCTACCAGTCGTGATGATTTTCAAGCACCCAGAGATCATAAATAGTGTTCGATGGTGATATTAAATCGTCCTGTTGATGATGAATCCCGGAAAGTATTTACTACCTGGAGGTAAGTACGTCAGTGAAAATGTATATGTATAGTAGCCTGATCCAATCTGAGTACGAAAGTTGAAATGCTAAATTATTAATCGAATTGGAGTAGTGGAATTGTTTAATATCAAAAGGACCATGATCAGGGGAAATGATAACAATTAACATGTATACCAATGTATCCCAATTTCAGCCAATTTAGTGCAATTAGTAACGGTCTCTTATCACAGCTGTAAATGAATTATTAAATTGGCGGTAAATAAATCGAACTTTATTTACCGCCATGAAAAATCCCAAACACCGAAACAGTGAATTGTTTTGAAAATCCATGGTCGATATCCGAACAATGGTGTTGGAATTTAGTTTGGAAACATTGATTCTTTTGCCAAGGATGTTGAAACCGACCGTCGAATACTATCTGCTGCTGTAGTGTCGATGTTGGTTAACTAAGTGAGGGATATTAAAGAATCAGTAAGTATTGTAATTTTGATGGTACAAGGAAATCGTCGTTCCTTCTTATGTGACTATAATTCTACGGCATAATCGGAAACAGTGATGAATAGTAGATGTGATTACACTCTGAAACGATAGAGGAGTATATTACGACCGGATATTTCAAAGAAGGTGATTGTAGCAGGGGTTGTTCGTTTCATATCCGTTGGGCCCCGTGTTTCCATTAACGCATCCGAGTCTAAATTTAAGAACTTGAATGGGAGAATAAATCAGTTTCCTGTGCAAGGCACGTTAACTGTACCAGAAGTATATGCTCTCAGCCTTAGTGCGTTATTATTTGGTAGACGCGCTAATGAGAAGATGTCAGTAATACTGCCTTCTCCTCATTACCATGGCTCATAGTATGGGTAGATGGAATTGGATTAGAAGCAAGTGAAATGAGGATAATGATTGTAATTTCAACTGATATCAATGTGCAGACCATGTTTTGTCAAATCAGAAGTGCAACTGATGTGCCTGATGTCGGATCTGACGAAGCTAAAATAAATACATCTGTTTTCCACTCCGGAGGGTCATCCAGTGGAAGTTTAAATGGGAAAACATTTCATCAGCCATCTTGGATTTTAAAAGTCGAAAGAAAATATGCCGAACTCGTTAGAAGGAAGCGGGAATCCATTAAAGGTAATAATATACAATGAAGTTTGTCTGAGAACATAGATTACATACCAGATGATGAAGAAAAAGGTAAACGTACTAGTAACCGACTGTTTTCTGACATTACGATGAAATTAAATGATGCCCGTAATCGAGGGAGTATTTCATTTCTCGAAAACCTTGAACATACCTCTATAAACCGGGAAGTACCTTGTAACATTTCAGATAGTAAAGGTTGAATTTCATAAGGATCCCCTATTTCCTGAAAGTCTTTTTGCAACCCTATTCACTAGCTATTGGGAATTTCTGGGTACCCTGTCTTTTAATGAGTCGCTGATATTTCGGATGTCGACTGGCGTTATTAATCTTCCCGGAAGATATCTGTCTGTGTGATAGTCTTCGTGCAGTTGGTATTGGAGACTCATCAATTTATCGACAAATGAACCAAATACGGACACCTCAGATTCGTCAGGTTTCTCCGTAATCGCCTCATTTAGGGACATAGAATTCCAATAGGCAATCAGTCTGGATTATTTGTCCGTGGAGTTGAACAATGTCCGGAGCACATCAATTTCATCCGCAAATGGTACGCATTATTTCCCTCTCCTCGCGAACAAGTATCTGGTGGTACCTTTCAACATGATGAACATGGCGTTTCGCTTTTCTTCTAGGGTCGAATCGCAGTTCTCTGAGGTCTCAGTGTAGGGGTCAACTATGTTCTGTAGGTCTTCATCGTACGTCCCCGAGAATGTAGGCCGTCCTTTGTATGCTTTTATGATTGTTGTGACACCACTGCCTCTTTGGCTTTCAGAATTCCATTTACTCGATTCGGGTTGTGTGTGTGTTGTTCTGGAGTTTCATTTGCCTTACTTCTTGTCCCAATTCGGTTTGGCTTTGTGAATTCGTCTCTTATAATCATCTTTCTCTCCCGACAATGAACTGTTGTCATCGTATTCCTTTAGTTCTAATCTGTGCGACGTCATTCGAGCTTTCGTTGAGTCTCTTTTCACCGGTTCGGGGTCGTCCGAGTAATTAGGATACGGTTTGTCGTCCCTGTTGTTTGATTCTTTTCCTTTGTGTTGGGTATCTTCAGCAGGTGTTGAACTTGGAGTTGGGATTTCCTTCTTTTTGTTCAAGTTATCTGATCGGGTTTCATCCTTGTCTTCGAGACCTGTATCGGTTCTACTCACTTCGCTAATTATCGGTGTTTTTTGCCATATTTTTCCCTGAACGTAGAATTGTGTTTGAAGGTGCTAATTTGGGCGTCTTATTTTCAAACTTCCTTTGCGGCTTGTTAGAAGTTATAATTTTCGTTAGCCTCTCCTCTCGGTCCCCGTCATTATCTCTATCGTCCTTCTCTGCATATCGCGTTTCCTCTCTTTTTACCTCTTGATTACTTCTCCTCTCTATTTCCTTTTCGTAGATATAAATATATGTACGTGTGATAAAACGTGCTGAAAATTCTGTATCCCCTCTTGTCTTTTCACACGTAATATCGACTTCCGTCGATGTGTCCACATTTTGTCTTGTCCCAAATGTTTTTAGAAAATACAGCATCATTTTATTCTTCAGAAAAAATATTACTGTTGTCTGCTTCTCTTGATTCCCTGCAAAGCTTCCGTTTGAGTTCTGCCTCTTCCTCAGTTTCACTAATCTTACGTAACCGACGTTGACATATCGTTCTTTGTATTCCTTACTTTCTTCACTACCATCGTTAAACAAAATCTTCATGATCTCAACCTCCACAGAACTTTCGCGCATTTTTAGCTATTGAAATCAAATCTGTTGATCCACTTTTGCGCGTTCTTCCGCCATCTCCATTGATCGTAAACTTGCTTGCTGGAAAGTTTCACTAAATACGGAAAACGCTTAAGAAATTACAAGCTCTGCTTTTCTCTCTTCAACTTTTACTACACGCTCCGTTTTAGCTGCTTTCGCACCCTGAATTCTTTTCACAGCGCCACTCGCAGAACTAGTAGTACTATGTTTAGCATATTCCTATTTATTTCTTCTAGAGTAATACTCAATTACAGGTACTTCGTGTGGTACAGTAACCTCTTCGTCTTCATCCGCATTATTCAAATCCTCAGACGGAT
The DNA here is from genome assembly GCA_032358235.1 of Odonthalia washingtoniensis. Classification (NCBI taxonomy): domain Eukaryota; phylum Rhodophyta; class Florideophyceae; order Ceramiales; family Rhodomelaceae; genus Odonthalia; species Odonthalia washingtoniensis. Next base: position 6,413 of record JAULBU010006991.1, read on the forward strand.
AAAATTCTTCTTTCTTTTCCATTAACATATATTTTTAAGGTAAAGGATGGGGAAACCTCTTACCAATTTTTTAATTTATGTTTCGTAGAACATCATAAATATGTGACATTTGATAACTTCATTGTACAATCCTATCGCACACCTCATTACATCATCATCACTGGGATTTCTTGTAAATTTCGTCGCAGAAACTGTTGTTAATTTATGATGTATCTTTCTGCAAGCTGAAATTGTTATTGCACCGTTCTTTGATATTGTTTTTCCAGATATTTGAGTCCACCTATCCAACTCTTTTACTTCATTTAAACTTGGGTAACTCTCACGAAGACGGAGACGACATCTAATATATTCATATTTTAGCGGTGCATGCCAATGAATCCGCTTCTGTTTAGCACCGTTGATGAACACATCTGGTAGGTTGATGATCGCCTGTACAGCCCCAAGTACGTGAAGCTCCGACAATGATGCCTGCTTTCCCTCCGATTTCTTTATCGTTGAATCGTTGATATTTATATGTGGTTATTGAATATGTGCATGCCGGGGATTTGGGACAGGTGGTGTAGACGAAGCTGACGCAATTGTCGAAGTGGGAATATCTGGGTTCGAGGTGTAGGGTGGAGTAGATGGAATTCGTTCATTGTCGTCGGAGTTCATCGGTGGTTGTGCCAAGTATGAAGTTTGAACGTCCGAGGGTGATAAAAAGAAGGATTGATGACGGTTTCACCTTGTGTTAGGTCATTTTGGAAGCGGATGATCGTATAGAAACGGATGTGTAAATTCCCCTCTAAAAGAATTATACTGAAATTTTTCCGGCCGTCCGCAAGTTTACGGTTACAGTTATACAGCGAACACGTTCCGCAGAAGGGAATTTTTGTTATCTCATTTCTAAAATCGTACACAAAAAAATTATTTTTACAGTTTTATAGATATAGGTCTCACCGTGGGAGATGCAATAATAATTTTGTTTTACTTTTACAGTTCATTATCTCTATAGTAAAACGTAATAATTGTGATTTACTTTCACAGTTCATTATCTCTATAAAATACGACCTAAAATTATTGTATCATGAGAATAATATGTGTAAATAATTCCGAAGCGAAAAAAGCGTAAATACAGAAGGGTGAAAATTGTAAAACCTAAAACTATCTTCCAGTGTAAAAATACTTAACGGTGTAAATATTGAAATAGTTTATCGTAGAAAATGAAGGTTTTCAAACACAGATTAACATTCCCTCTTCTTCTTTTTGCCTGAAGCGCCATCCTCGGTATTAGTTCTGATTACCCATTGTTCAATTGGATGATATAAAAAAAAACTTGATAAAACGCGGTCTAAAATATTCTCATTCTTGATTTTCGCTAGTGCATCTCCTAAATTATTTGCGGAGTCAACAAATGCTATTGTATCAATCTCGAAGTTGTAATATGAATTTTTTATAGATTTTAAGTCAATAATCAAACGATTCTCGGTAGTGCTTGTTGTTTTATTTATAATATCGAGTAATGATAAACTATCAGTGATCATAGATATAGGTATTTTCAGTTTTGTGATAGATTCTACATCAAATTTAATTGAGTAAACCATATCGAATGAATCAGAAAATGACATTATTTCACTGCTTAATACAGATAGACATATACGTTTTGATTTATAGGAAGCCCATTATATTGACTGACATATCTTATAGTTGTCTGCTCAAAGTAATATATGTCAAATTTGTGAAGATCTATCGTAATTAAAAGGTAAAGAAGCATCATAATAAACTGGCAACCTAAGATTATTCTTTTCTAACTTGAAATATTGTATGAAGTGTTACGAAGTTTCTTAATGATTTTGTTTATGTCATTTTTGAATTTCTTAGCATTTTCATGAAAATGCTCTTCACTACCTTGGGCTAATAAAGCAACTTCACAAGCTATATCTGGTCTTGTTTGTGAAGCCCATGATAACCTTGCTCTTGGGGATCTAAATATTTTATAATCTGCATCGTTTTGTAATAATCTAATTTGACTAATATATCGTCTCTGGTGAATATGAATACTTCCATCTTCGTTACCTTCAATTTGAACACCTGCTAATTGCATATTGTCCCATTCTCTTGGTTTGAATTGAAACTTGGTCTCGGTAAGCTTTGTAAATTTACAATATTCTGCATTACCACCATGTAAGCTATCATAAACATAAGTAGCACAAATACCAAGTAGTCAGTTACCAATATGCTTGAAGAATAAAGAAGCATCTGATAAACATGATTCCATACCTAAATTTTTTTTCTAGATGGTTCCTAAAAGTTTTACCAAAATAATCTCCATTATCTGTGAGACCATATAATGGTTTAAGAAGTTGTATAATTTGGTCTGGTTGTAATTGAAAGTATTTAGGGGGATCAATAAATACATCTCTAGTGAGATTTTCGGCACATTGTATATATCCTTGAGTACCATCGGTAGAGAATAATTGGAAACCGAAAATGGCCGTTATGCCTACTATTATCTTGATTGAATATTTCTCAGAAACGGATGTTTCATGTACTAGTGAATCTTTCATATTGTATCTATGCCCTTGAAACATAAACGAGATTTCCATACTTCTTTATTAGTTCCTTCATGTATAATGGCTAAAACAAATCTACCTCTTAATATATTTGCGTCCTTAGGAACACCATCTATAAAAATTATCTTTCATATGTTCCGTTGTATTAATCCTTCTATCTATTTCTGTTTGCTTCTTCAAATTGCGAAGATTTAGGATCGGATAAGTTAATAAGTTCCATAATGAATACATAATTGGACGATTTTTCAGGCTCACTGTTCGATTTAAGTGAAATTTAATTTTGATTGTAGTCTCTTAGGAAAGGTTTCATCTGGAATGCATTGGAGTTTGTTGTTCAATACCATCTGGAGTTTGAATTGTGATGGTTCTACTGTGAATATGACATGAAATTAGAGGACCTACCCATTCCTTGAGTTTTTCTGAAAGTATTGAAACTTCTTCTCCTAAGTTGTAAGTTCTATAGGCACCTAGTGGTATATTATTGGTTAGTGCTGCAATGATTTTATGTTCTACTACGATAGAATTAATTTACATATGTGCTAGAGATAATGCTTGATTCGTTCTTTCTGATGAGGTAAGTCTGTGCTTATAATTGGAAATCTGGGTATTATTCCAAAAACTAATTTAGAAGGTACTAGGCCTCTACCATTTACCGTATCGTTCATAGATTTAACAGAAATGTTTAGAATGAGTACTCCTGGGATGGTTTCGTGGTGAAGCTTAACTTTCTTTTAAATACGGTGAAGTGGATCATGTAATTTCTCGCATATGCCAAGAGAGCTGTGTGCTTTGACTCCTGACAATCTAAGTGCGATTCCCAACATATTTTTAATATTCTTCCATCTTCCTGACGTAAACACGGAACCTTGGTCGGCCCTGAACCTATTTGTATAGCCTGGATACAAGACGCTCCATGTTTCTATAAAGGCTATCCGGACACCTTCGACTAATTGTTCATAATTTTTTCCGTTGGAGTCCAAGAACATGGCTGATGCGAATCCAGTAGCTAAGTCTACAACGTGTAATACAACCTTACTATCTAACCACATTAGATTCAAGGAGAGTTCTTGTGCGAAAAATAGATTTTATTCTGATGGTAAAAAAGTTTTGAATCTTACTGGCGGCGGGGAGATTTTCTGACATATTGAACAATGTTGTTATATTTTTTCGAGAGTGCGGCATGTTTCGGACTTTGTTTCCAAAGCCCTTACTGTTTTCAGCAACTTGTACAGTTTGTCAGATGTTGGATGTGGAAATCCTCTTTCTAGCTTTATTAATTCTTGTGAAGTAAGTAATACTTCCTTGTCTATATTCCATTCCAAATAAATATGTCCTTTTCTGCGAGTTAATGGTATTTCCAAGTTTAATTCAGAACAGCATAATATATTTTCTACTATATTGACAAAAAACTTATATTTATCCAAAACATCTAATCCAATAAGAAATGGAACGTCTGCTCTGACAACATCTAATTTCAGTGTAATGAGACGACTTTGTAATATCGGAATTTTAATCATGATTGCATTTAGTGAAGTTTTTTTCTTAGATCCAAATTTGTATTTGTTTTTAGATAGTATGAATTTGAACTTAGCATGAGTGAATTTACAATAAGCTGATGCTTGGTTGAATACAATTACTGTGGTTTGCGCACCGTTATCAAAACATGCTCCATCCCAAGTTGTAGAAGTTTTATAAAACGTATATTTTGGTGGAGTAAAGTAGAATGTTGAATGTTCATCTGTAGCTTGTTCATCATCTGATTCCGCGTAGTGCTATAAATCAAGAGGATTCTGTTCCTTGACTGCTTGTTCTATTTCCAGTGTTGAGTTATCTTTGTTTGCATATCCAAGTTCTTCTGAGCTAAATCAATATCCCGTTTGGAGGCACAATTCGAATAGAATAGTGCGTTCTTTTCCTGGATTCTGTATAAGAGCATGTTTATCGGCCACTCTCTCAGAAAAATTTAATAAATTTTTATTTTTTCTGATAGAAAAAATTAAATATAATTGGATCAGTTTATCGGTCAATCTATTTGAATTCTATCATTTGAATTTTTCTGATACACATGAAAACGGGTCTATTTTTATAAAAATAGATTCATTTTTAACGCTACCAGAAAACGGTTAGAAACATCGTGAACCAGTAAACTTTTTACATCGTGTTCCTTGCAACCCGTATAATTTTGAAGTTGGGAAACACAATCCTCTGTTCCTCAACTCATTTTCAGCTCCCTCAATCATCCCATCTATTCTAATTCACCTTTTCTGTGGTCAATTCAACAAAAAAAAATCAACTTTACTAAAAAGTCGACTTTTCAATGGGGAGAGGTGTTGCATGGCCTGCGAAGAAGACAGCTGATCTGGCACGGGCATGGGTGTCAACAAGCCGAGATCCTATTGGGGGTATTGATCAGACATCTCAGCACTTCAGTAAAGGAATGTTTAGTGTTTTCTGTGGGCTTGCACCCTCTTCCGCCTTATCAAAGAAATACAAAGGTCGAACGAATAAACCAGCCAGAGCGAAGTTGGATGCTGTGGCAGCCGATTGCCAAAAGTTCACCATCCATTCGTCACCATCATAGATATCTGATTGTACAGTTAGTCTTCTTCGTCGATGTCGTAGTGTTGTTGGCTGTCGGACATCGTGAAAGAAGAGAGTGTAAAACGGATATATGCTGTCAAAGGAAATTAAAATGAAACCCGATAATGTTCCCATTTTGGTCAACAGAATTTCAAATAGAATACAATAGAAAAACATTACATTCCGAAATGAGCAAATCAGTATAGCCCACGTTTCAAAATTTTTATAATGCTTTTGAACAAAGAATTATGATAGAACCAACCGGTAAACATGCTCCAACTAGGTTTTGAACATTATTTAATAGTTTATTTTTACGAGGAAAATTCTTACTAAGATGATCTAGACTATTACAATTGAAGCATCGTCCTTTACTGTAATTATCATTCCTGTTATATGTGTTATTAAACCTGCAATTTGATTTATTGTCAGATATGTTGTTAGCATTGTTATTGAATCCATTGTTAGGTCTATTGTTAAATCCATTATTAGGCAAATTTTTTGAAAAAGTTGTATGGTCTTGAAGAAGATGATCCATTACTGCATGGTGCTCCATATATACCTCTTAATTGATAATTTATACATGGGATCGATGTTGTCTGGTCCACCTGTAGTTCTTCCCTATTTTTAGCCTCAACTTACTTCTATTCTTGTAGCCATACAGAATCTGAAGAAGTATAAAGTTGTTGGAAATTCCGGGGAGAAGTTGCCGTGGAACTTGGCTCTAATGCACCACGTGTCCAATCCAGACCTTCAGATGCCTCAATTAGGTACTCTAATCTAGCTTCTTCTGAACGATGTGATCTTGGTCTTTGTGGTTCAAAGCGTGTTATCTTATCACGAAGGTATTCTAATGTGTCATTGACAAATTAATCATGCTTCTACGTGATAGTCGTAAGACGTAAACCTTGTCAGTACTTACCACGTTTTTGGCTGGTTACACTATTGAATTCTTTTTTCATTAAGGCATATGCGTCTTGAAATGTTGAGCTGTTAGATACCTCAAGTCTATAGAGTTGTCTAGATTCTCTATATAATAGGTTGTGTAAATATAGTAGCTTTTGTTTTTGGTCAACATCATATGTAGTTTCTGTTCAGCCTGTGCCGTCTCACTTTTCACCCTTTTTAGTCTGCCCCCTTTTTTCATTCCTTCCTACGATCGTGTGTCCCGTAGGAATTAGTTCATGCAGTGGTCATGTATAATAATAATCTTGTCGAGTTACTTCTTCATTTTTTGTTCTGTTCCCGTCAGCCTTTGTGACGAACGGTTGGTCGAAGAGTCCTGACACACCAATTGATGGTTTGTCGTTACAGACCGAGACAGACAGATTTCACCGTACTTCTAGTGGTATCCCCAGCCCTGTTAGAATCCGCCCTTTAGGAGTAAACTAACACTCGACGTACTTCTCACCTGTTAGAGCGGCTACGTGCTCGGGTGACGTGACAGTCAAGTTGCCTGATTGGCTTTTTTTAGAGTGATATCTATGTTCGGTTGTCGGATGGGTTTTGTTATTGTGTGTCTTTCTTCTCATTTCCTCCTCATCTCGAACTGCCCATCATTATATACGCCATACGTCTTTTCCATGTGCCGTCGTAAATAATTCACACATGGCCGTTTACAGCGAGTCACTAGAACATCGTACAGTAATTGTACACCCGTTCCACGATTTGCTACTCAATTTCGGTCATGCAGTGTCATTAAAAAATGGAGTAGTACAGTAAGTAATCTCATACACGTGTGTGTATCGCACATTTTGACTGATCATGCCTCATACGTGTTGAACTTAAAAGCCTGATTCACGAGATAAATCCTACTGTAAGGCACATTGTTGCCACCTGCACGCAGCGCCTTGTTTCCTCGTCTACGCCTCGTGCAAACCATTCCAAAGACAGTCAATAACCAGTAATGTCCAGATTTGACTCCCATCACTCCTCCTTCTTATCACCAACGTGTCGATCTTACCGTTTTAGTCGATTTTAGACATTCGCATTTTTTTTTGATCGATGTCATCCTGATTCTAATGGATGCCGATCCTATTGCGTCAATTCCCAACTTGTTTTACTCCATTATCGTCAAAAATGATGAGGTTGAACAGCTAGCAATTTTCGTCAGAGCGTCAGCTGGGTTCGTGGCGCCCGTAATCCAACCGATGCGTGTCAATTTGGCGTTTTCGTATGACTGACGCAATATGAATATATCAATCCGCAACCTTTTCTCGGTTGTATTGCCGTCCTTGGCTATGATGTCAAAGACCTACCGGCTATCTACGTATTCCTCCATCTCTACATCTCTCCCCAAAATTTCGCTTACTGCTTCGCGAATAACAAACGCATTATCGAATCCTAATACCAGCGCGTGAACTTTCGCTGCGAGGATTGCTCTGGTTACCATTTTTCATCTACTTGAACCATATTGCACAATGTTCACTGTTCCATCCTCATCTGCCATAATGACCACGAAGCCGAATTGACTTCTAAAATTCGTTGCATTTGCAAATGAAGCGTCCGTTGTTACCACTATGAGCATCGTTTCCAGCTTAAACCTTTTATAATTTAACCCCATTCCTCTCGTCTGTTTCATATGGCCGATAGTTTTACACAGCGTTTTGAATTCGTCCCTCGTGGTTTTATCCCAGTTTGGTGCAACTAATTGGACGTTTGCACATACTTAGGGTCTGGTACATACCCCGATGTACTGAGATAAGGCACACTGACTCGCAAAGTCGTTTTGATCTCCCGGATGAGTCAGTTTGTCAATATTTGATGGTTGATTTATGCTGATTCTACCATCTTCTTTATTTGCCAACATCATGCCGTTGAACGATGTCGGTACTACGGAGAGCGTAGTTCTTTCCTTGCTTATGAATCGTCTTGACGCTTCTTCTTCTTCTTCTAAAAATTCCTTCGGTCCAATCGAGAAGGAATCATCCACTTTGAGAACCGCGATTCCTGAGGGAAAACCATCGTCGTGTCGAATCAACAGGCACGGGTCTTGTTTTTCCCTTTTTATACGGAGGCTTACAATATGGTGATGTAGGTACGTGAAATACCAGTACAATCAGCTTTTTTCATTCCGTATAGAGGCTTCAACGCATTCAGAACCATTCTCGGAAGTAGTCCTAATTCTGCTGGCGCCGATATATATGCGTCTCGTTTCAAGTCTGATTCGCTTTGTACGTATACCTACGTCACGTCTCGGATGAATGCCGTCATTTTATCCATAGATGTTGCCAAGCTTATTACTAACCTTTGTGTTGACCTTTGTATTGTAGGTTCTTTCGTCGCCAATTTTGTGGCCCTCTCGTAACTATAGTTTTGAGCAAGTAATCTGCTCGTTTTACGTATGCCCTTCTTTGAAATCTTGAGTTCGTCGACAAAGCGGAACCCGAACACGCGCGTATTTGGTGGCACTTCTGATCAGTCCATGTAGATAAAGGTTCTGCTTTCTAGAAGTCCAGTCAGCTCCTTTATTCTCAATTCAACGAATTCAATCGATCTCTTCTTTTCTTTCTTCGTGCTCTTTCCCGGTTTGGCCTCTCTATCTTCTTCATCGCATGGGAAAAGGGTGCGTCCCCCTGGTGTCCGATTCCTCAACCTCTTTCATCATGTCACCGATCACCCGGCCACTCAAGTCGGTCTCCAACTTTCCTTCCGTGTCGCTGCCTGCATGGTTTTTCTGGGTTTTAGTGACTTTATTAGTGTCGCACGAGTCATCGTTCTCACCTTCCACTTGGTCCTATTTGAGTTTCACCCATGGTTTTACAAAACTCTATCTGAATATCCGGCTCCCTCTGTCCGGTTGGATTACGAACGTCTCACATCTGACGCTAAAAATGTATGAAGCGACTCCTATTTCTGTCTAACATGACGGTATACTAATACTGGTAATCCTGCAGGTAGTTATCAGAGGATCGCTGATGTTTCCTTTGCTTTGGGTCGGATTGAGTATCTTAAACCGAATGCTATACGTCCCTTCGTTTGTTGGCTCTCCACCTCTTTCATAGCTGAATCAAATCGCCCCCGCTCGGTCGATTTTCGATAAGGACGCTTATTTCCTCGCTGGTCTTGGATTGGCACCAAACACCAAGAGGATAGGGCGAAGTCCCTCTGGTCCGACTGTCGCGTCCACGGCAAATATTTCCATCTTAATACATTCGTTGTCGTTTGTTTTATTCCCTACGTGGGCTCTAACTTGCTCGTTTGCCGCCATTAAATGGGCGTGATAGCGCTCCGCCATCCCAAGTGTTCCCTTTTTTCAATTGGCGCCACATACAACTCTATACCGTTCGTTTCTACGCTTCCCTTTAATTCCTTCGAAGTAAAATTCGATCCTTGGCCTACCATAAGAAAGTCAGGAGGGCCTAGGTATACTAGGTTCCGTGGTTGTTGAATGGATCGCCATATTTCTTCAGCTGATTGATCATTTAAGAAGGCCGCGTCGGAAAAATGCGTCGCTTGATCCACAATGTGGATAACAAGGCGTCCTCCAATGAACATTGTGTCTAGCTGCACTCTGTTGTTAAATTACAGCTTGTCTGCTCCTACCGTCAACTTGAACCGTCGCGGCTTCGACTCTGGCATCCTGCAGATATTGCAGTCCTCCGTCAACTTGGCTATTGATTCTCTGGTTTTCAGGTCCAAGTAGTCTCATTTTACTCTTTTCAGCATCTTCCTCTTCGCATCTATGCTTAGGGGGCCGAATGTCTTGTGGATGTTTCTCAATTCACACTCAGTTTAAAAGACTAAGCTCACGTCTTCCGTGCTCCATCTGTAATCCAGGAAGTAATTTTCGAGTTTCAATTCCTGAGTTCGTCCCTGATACTTTATGTTACGGTTTTGAATGGATATGTCCAAGTCATTTGATAGCATGTCTTTCATGCATAGGAGAGTTGGCATCATTCCTCTCATTATTTAAAAGTTGATATCAATTATGATCCCCAACTTCGGCAATGGTATCTGTATTGTAGCCGTTCCCATTCCCTTGATTCGTGCACCTATCCCCACCACACCTCGAGACTAAGGTTTTCTTGCGGAGCCAAATCCAAAGGTGTGACAGTATGCCTTGCACTTTTATCTATCGACATGATGGATTTCCTTTTGGCGTCTGTGTCGATCAAAAATCCGGCGAACGGGCGTCCTTCTCTTGTTGAAGTTGTCGAATACATTTCTGTGATCATATCATTCCTCTATGCGTGTATTGTACGTCCACGAAGAGACACCGCACCAATCATATGTGCCTGGACGTGATCAAATTATTCCTCTGCCATGTATACGGTGTCATCCTCCTCATCGCATTCGTCGTAACCTATTCCGTCGTCCTTCGCTCCGTCTTCGTTCTGATCATCATCCTCGTAAAACATATTGAAAACAAATGCAAAATTGTCCTCAGTTAGCATCGCGGTGTATTGTTTCTTCTTTAATTTACGTACCGCATCTTTTACCTCACTTTCCGAGTGCCTCTGGTTTGATTGTTTTATTTTTCGCAAACCATACATCCCTTCACATCCCTTCACTACCTGGGCAGTGGCCTTCTCCTCCTTGACGCGTATCCTCCTCTTCCTCTTCTTCTATCCGAGAAAGGCGTCTTCAATATTCTTTCACATGTCGTCTCGCCTTCCCCCATAGTTCTGTCCCAGGTTATAGTGCACGAACGAGTCCGGTGGGTCATAAGGTGGTGGTTCGTAGTAGGCATCGTGGCGCATGTTTCCAAAATATGCTGAAGTCCCTGCTGACGTGCAGAGCTTGTCATTCAGCCTATTTGCAACGCGTTTCACCAGGTATTTTGCACCTCGAGTCACCCTATGCTTGAGGGAATCCTGGACTATCGGTATGTAAATTGATGTCATCAATTGATCGCGTAAGTATCGATAGCCGTGACACAAAACGTCAATTTGCTACTGGATGCTCATGAATTTAGCCACAAAGCTACAGTACAAGCTTATTTCTGACGTGATTCGGTCTAATTCCATCGCCGATGTGAGTCTCATGCCTCGCCAGTCTCTCAACAGTCTCGTCTGTTTTTGCGGGAATTCAACGATCGTTTCAAGAATGCTACATCGTCGTCAAATGTACCCTCTGGTTTTTATTCTTTGTTGAATAATGACGGTGAATTGCCGTTCAACATGATCGGAATGGACTCCCTTTTATGGACTGAGTTAAGTTCGCACATCTGCGCGTATGTCTCAAATGTTTCTAAGATTTTATCTAATTCTTCTTCATACCTTCCATTGAACTTCATCTGCCTCAAAAATGCCCGTACCATACCAGTAAGGCCCAACCACTTCTCTCAGTGAAATGTTTCCTCTCTCTCATCGTCTTCCTTATATTCTGTAGTCATTTGGTAGGGTTGAGGTTCGTGACTTATCTTGCTTTCTTCTTGTTTCTTTCTATGGCCTCTCTTTACTCCATTGATATATTCATCCTCTGAAGAGAAGCTCGAATTGAAGTCTTCATATGGATCGCCAGCCGCTTCTTGGGAAATCCTCCCTTGTTCTTTGCGCACCTTGGCCGCAGTTTCTCTGGGTTTGATAGGAGTTTTCATCGTCTCATATCCGATCCCTGCTTTTAGTTGTTTCCAAGGGGCTGGTTCCTTCTCTTCGAAGCCTTTGTTGGATTTTTCTTTCTCGACGTGTTTAGAGGGGTTTGAATATTTTTCCCAATAAAGGATGTCGATGACCGATTCGTATTGTGATCCTTTTCTCTCTCCATTGACGTAGATTCCTCTTTTCATCAGAAGGTCCCTCCACTCGTGTAACATGGGCTTTTCCCAAGAACATATAGCATGGGTTCAAAATGAGGAGATTATATCATCCCAGAGGTGTTCTCCTCTCATTGTAGTATGGGAGTAGGCTGTAAACATTTGCGTCGTATAGTCCCTTAGTATCTTGAGGTAGGCATGATGATCCTTTTTCGGAACGATCCGGTCTAGTGGTCGGGGTCGTCACAGAAATTTGGAAATGGGATCTTATTCCGTTCTCTATCCGCTACGGTGGGTTTTTCAGTCCATTTATTTCCTCTCAACCCGCTTATTACGTCACTTGCAAATTGGTGATTAGTTGAAATTTTAATAACTGAAAAAGGCACTCAACGGTCATTTATCGCACTGAAACGGCACATCTGAAAAATATTGAGAAATCAAAAAAATACTATTGCCATTAAAACGTCCAATATTATTTTTGAAAATAAAGCGATTAAAAAATTATGGGATCCAAAAAATTAAATGTGGACATAAGCGTTCTGTTACGTGTATTCTATCAACGAAATGACGTGGTGTCATCGAAATCTATCAGAAGACAGCACAAGTATGTGGCCTTTAACACTAGGAATGGAGATACAGATGCATGACATGAAAAAGATGGATACATCATGATGTATGATACTGGCTATGAAATATATAAGCAATGTACGAAAAATATTTCAGAAGTTTATGTAATAAATGTGTCGTATGATAATTTTTAATAGAGCAAAATATATGCACCTATTTACCCAACTCTTTCCGTCACAGAACACAGCTATAGCTTTCAACTGGATAATTTAACAGGAAATTCAACAGAAACATCTCGTATTATCATGAACGGTTCTGACGGACAACAATATGGATCTGGAAAGTCGACTGGCAGTGCAGGAACTATAGCTACATCCGTATCTTTATTGACGGAAATGGGACATGAAATGGAAAAGAGCAAAGCAGATGTGCTAAACAAGTCGTTGGCTGTATCTTTAAGTATCATAGAATCTTTAGTTGGAAGGAAGGAGGTGGAAGAAGTTATTAACATCATCTGCGACGTTGACTTTGATGCGAGATTATTCTCAAAGCAAGTACCGTCAGTTGAATACTGTAAAGTGATTACGGCTGAAATTCCGAGGAATTGTCGGAAAAGAAAGTGAATGGTTAAATGAAATGTATAAAAGTGGTGGAGTTTAAATTGAACAAAATTTCAATTCAGTTTTATCTTCTCCTTGTCTTGTTTTAATCTGTTAGTGTATCTTGATATTAAAGAAGTAATATGTTTTACATAAAGTCAATAAGGTTGAAGTACTTTCTGAAATTATCACTAGTACAGTCACTTCGTTAGTTAATGTTTCCGATATTACAATTTTTATTGCATGTTTTGTTGAGATCGTTCAATTTCGAAAATTGTAGCCTATCTGGAAAATGTTATACTATGATTTGTAATGAAGGAACACAGGAACTAGACTACTTGTGGCTCACGTTATTACCATTATGTTATAGATGATGAAACCCATGGGTGTAAAGTGGTTCCCACTATGGTAGTAACCACGTTCTGGTTATCGATTTGATCAATGATCATTTCCATGAACGCGGTACGGTAAGCTAAGTGGGTGTTAACATGGGCAGTAGTTGAATCTATTAGCAGATATTTATAATTTCTTATTTTAAAGAGTTTTCAAGTCCTATTCGTATCATTTATAGCCTTTTTTAGAGAGGCTGTACTTGTAATGAAATGAAACAAGGTACAGAAATCATAAAATTTCCACTTGATATGGTGGAGGTGATTTTGCGGAAATAAAATAATTGATTTTCCGCAAAAAGTCGAACTCCATATGGTGTAGAATAGCATACAGTGTCTACCAGACACATAGTGTAGTGGAGTTTTGACTTCAAGCTGTACAAATCTACTATCATCGCCGTTACATGTAGTTTCAACCTATGTCGGAACTTGTTTCATTATCAAAAGTTGAAGATAATATTGTACCAGGGATAAAAGTTAATCTTCAACTTATTGCGATTCATTTAACGTTCTGAAATCAGATATGGCAAATCTCAGCGGCGCTAAGGAATGTTCGGAAAGATTTTCGGGTCAACAATAAGAAAATAAGGAACCCCCGTGGAAAGTGACGAGAGCGGGTAGTTGCGGAAGTGACGATGTGGTAGATTAAATCGGTGGTATTAGCTATAAAATGGTTGTGGAAAGGCGCGGTGTTTGTCGGCGTTGATGTAGAGGATGAATTCGTGGAGTTCGTGAAAAAAGAAGAGCCTGTAATGGTAGAATGAGCGGAACAGGTACAAACTAATCTTCATCTATCAGTGTTATTGATGAAGTGAACAATCGTGACACGAATAATATAGATTCCAGAACGGATAGTGATGTGATTGTAAATACTGGGGGAAATGGAAAAACGCTACCGGTGTAGGTGCTGCATTGGAAGAATTTCCATCAGTACAACAAGAAGTAAATGTGGAAGATTTCCGTGGACAACGTGATTGTAAATACTGGGGGAAATGGTAGGAACGCTACAGGTGTGAGTGCAGCATTGGGACAATTTTCGTCACTACAAGAAGAAGTAAATGTGGAGGATTTTCGTCGGCTGAAAGAAGATGTTCGAAAAATAACTGCGGATTGCACAAGACTTCCTGTGTTGATGAATGATTACAACGTTTCGGCCAATGAGAAAGCACTGACGGAGTTGAGTCATGAGGTCTCAATAAAATGTCTACAATCAGAAGTGATGAAACTTGATTGTAAGAATGTTGATGTGAAAAGAATGGTGCAGAGTTTAGAAATTCTCAATCAAAAACTTCTCAAAAAGATTGGAGATAACAACAAGGGTCGTAGAATGTATGTGGAGAGGATGATAAGGCAAGTTCCCACGAGATATTTGGGAATTGGACTTGCCGTAGACCTGGGAATGCAAAAGTAGGGAAACGAGGAAACTTGTGAATTGGACCCATATAATGAGCCAAATGCCAGAAAATGGACGAACTGAGCGGACATTGTAATGGAGAATGGCATCAAACGGTCGGACGGTTCAATGATTATACCAACACCAATGACCTTTCTCTGCAGTAAAAACAACATATTTGTCCCCTCCATCAACAACGAGAAAGATATTATATGTTCATTATTTAGAGCTGAACTTTCATGTGGTGAAAGTGTAAACATATATCGGACGGAAGAATGAGGGATGATGTTGTTCAAGAGCTATCAAAAGTCGATACTTCAGAGAGGCGCTTGAGACAGTTGTCATCTGATTTTTGTGGTGAAAGGAAAAGAGCTTCGAAAGACAGATTCTTTGAAGCACTTGGCTATCCCGATTCAAGTTGAAGGAATCCGGTGAAACCGAACGAAGGAAGGCGGACATTGCTGTAGCGAGGAGAAAAATAATGAAATCGAATAGAAACGGTGTGTTAGACATGTCATGGTGGCGTACTGCAGACCTTTCAGATATTCAATGACGGGAATATGGCATTTCTGTTGAACCTTACGTTGACCGACATGACGAAGATGAATAAATGTTGAATCTGTTTAGAAACAAGATCGGTCCTGCGATATTGCATGATTTCATTGGATATATCCTGGATGAAGAAGAAGGGGATATTGTGGAAGGGACTGTAATGAGTATTCCTCGAGTGGATGATTGGATTTTTAGTTGTGTTAAACTACTCATTGTAAAGGAATATATAGTGGGGGAGGTCGTCAGAAAGAATTCAACCAAATTTTTTCGAAGTATGTAAAACTGGCGACGGAACAGTTAATTGGGGAAAGAAGAAAGTTTGTAGAAGAATGGGTCCCTGAAGAATTGAAAGTACCGGACTGTGTAGAGGGAGAGAAAGAACGTATGTTCAAAGAAATGGAACATGAAGCCACAAAAATTGTTACCACGAAAAGTCCGAAGAAACATTTTATATATGTACAATCAACCGGGTTTCGACAGTACATCGGAACGCAGTGTGGAATTATTCATTACTGCTATGTCGCAGAAATAGCGTCTGACCGAAAAAGTATTGACAAACTCGGAAAGTCGTACGACGAAGGACCAGGACGAAGTACTCCGTTTTAAGATGGAAGAGGTAATGAAGTGAATGGAAATAGGGACGGAGATTTGGAATGACAGAAAATGTAATGTGAACTAAATTAATGTAAACGACCATGTTACGTGGGGTAATTATCCTCGTCATCCTAGTCAGTATCATTATTTAGAGATATGAACTAATCCCTTTTCATGTAAAAACGAATAATGTAGAACTGTTTCTTCGGCTATGGTAACTTTTAAGTGAAGGAATGAATTTAAAAATTTAACCGCAATACATGTACAGATGAACATATGGTATCGAAATCAATGATATCATACCACGCTCCTGTTTCTAAAATCTGTTTCACGGAACTTGTGTCTGCGCCATGTCTTATGTAGTCAGCCTCATCAGATTTAGCCCATCGAAGGAATATGCTGTTCAGAACTTTATTGAAATTGTTCAAAGGCTGAGTGAATTCCATGTATTGTACGAATGCCAAATTCTTGCTGTCTATAGCACGGTATTGTTTCGTATGGAATAGGAGCACCTTTGTCATACAGTAAACGGGACTAATTGGGTCACCACCCTTTGTAAGGACGAATCTATTCGTTTTCTTTTTGATCCGACCAACTGTGTTATTGCAAATATGCGTTGCCTTTTACGGCGATGTGGCGGAGGAGGTCTGTAATTTACAATATTTCTATAACTGTCATATTGTTGTAACTTTGGAAGATTTCCGCCAACTATGTACCCTTACTTGACAAATATGAGCTAAATATCGGAGTTTGTAAGCAACAGATAGTGGTTTGGGAAGTATGTCTGAACGAGATCCGTGAAGACTGTAAGACTGGTACGTGACAGGTTTTTCAATATTGGCGTCAGAATTTGTGTTGTGGATTCGTTACACAGTCCCATTCTTTGTCTTGTGGCAACAACCTGTTGTAACGAAAAAGAAATACAGTTCCGTACCAAATATGGTGATAACTGTGTTTTACCATTAGCCGTAGTAGTCGTCCCTGTCGAATGAGGTATAGCAATCTGGATTGAACTTTATTTTAGAAATGCAACATGTGTTGAACTTCGACATATATTTGAAATTGTTGGTCTCATATTCTTCACTGTTTCACCCATTCTTTTGTCTATCCTTTTGGAAGTATACCGATATGACTGTTTGAAGAATGTATTGAAGTGCTCATAAGGTGATGCATCAATAATATTTAGACTTCCAAACCTAGAGAGGTCTTCTGCCACGTGGTTTAGTAAATGGAATTTCAATATGTGTATTCCACTATCGCAATGTTTCTGAAATGTTTCTTTGCTTCGCAATTTGAGAATAGTAATTCTGTCCCCGATGTCAGCTATCTATTACTCCAACCATCCGATGGAATTATTGTCGTATAGCAAATCTCTCCTTGATGTTGTGTAATTTGTGCAAATGTTTGTCAAATGAGAATCATCCTGGTAACTAGTGACTCTATCGATATATCCTTTCACGAAAGGGAAAACCATATCCAAACATTTATAATCCTTTCCCTCCAACAATCCTAGAATTGAATTAATTATGGAGAAACCGTTCAGGGGATGGGATTTATTTCGTGTTGAGAAGTGAACATAGAAACCGGGTGCACCGAACTGGTTTTCTATTGCAACGGGAAGTGCATTAAAAGCCCATAAAAACTCCACGCGAGGTGTCCGAAATTGTTTCCCGTTCTTCCGCTTGTCTATGAATTTCATAGTTAAGAATGGACTTGACAAATATGTCATGAATAAGTTTTGATTCCTTTAAAAGTACCGAGATGAAGGTTAGGCAATGGTTCATACGAAAGCAGTGAGAACAGACGTGGAAGAAGTAAGTGCGGATGTCTTTTCTGCAGCTTCTCCATAAATGGCAGCAATTGTGCGACAGAAATGTCCTCCAGAATTTGTTGTGCTTCCCTTCGTAAACAATTCTTCTCTTTCGTTTACGACGATGTATTTGCTGATTTCAACAAAGTGGTAACGGCATCCCTTCTGCTTCGTACATATTCGTCGGTTCTGGACAGCGATAATACGGGTATTGGACCTGTCTTGAAATCGGCTGAAGTTCTCAATCATCTCACGCATGGACTTGTGGAGGTAAAACTATGTAGAAACCTAGACATGTCTTTTCCTTCTAGTATGCCACAGAAGTATGACACTATGACAGGAAATAAATTCCATTTCATCTTGTTGTTTATGCATACTGTAAAATCTTCCATGGAATTCTAAATTAACGGCGGAAGAACCGTTGTCATTGCGTCATCCAACGAAACCATTTTATCATCTCGATCCCGCACTGACGAGGTCAGTAGGACGTGATTGGCAATCGAAATAATTTCATCACTGTCTGTATCACTCTTGCCGCAGTATTACTCTATGACTTTCTCTGACTGTAATCCTTGTAACCCAACAGGAAGAAAGCCAACTAAATTATAACCATGGTCTATCATAAAAAGTCTGAATTGTACGGACATATTCAAAATGTGACATGTATGGGATAACCAACTAAGGATTGCTACTTCACAGTTGTTGCTGTTTTATGGGTATATATCTGTAACATTCCAGCAAAGGACTTCAGAGACGTGTCTCTACTTTGATTCCACTAAATTGAAGACTTGTAATTTTCAATTACATGGTTTCTTATGTACATGTACAACTGTGCAAAGAAATCGGAGTGCAGAGGATTTGAGATATATTCACGGTCAACATCGTTAAAATGGTCTAAATTCCACATCTGTAGCACTAGTGACAACTCTTTGTGTACGTAACACATCAATATCGTCTTTTTGTACAGGAAAGCTTTTCTATTGTCGTCTCACACAGTGTGGTATGATACCTCCATTTTTTGAAATCCGTCATCGATCGAACTGCCATCCACTGTTCTGTACACAATTGACATTCATTTATTCCAATCATTTATGTAGTTACGAATAACATCTGCATTAAAAGCACCTGATCGAAGCATCCGGATTACCTCAATTACAGCAACAATTCCAATTTATTCTGATAATGCCACCAAATGATTTGCTGTAACTGTCACACCAGTGACCTGTTCCGAAGGTTCGAAGGGACGTTGATCATTAGAAAGCGCACAGTACTGCTCATCTCTGTACACTCTTTCCACCTCAGGTCTTTCGTAATGGGCATTGGATC
>JAULBU010007102.1:0-25457 GCA_032358235.1 Odonthalia washingtoniensis
TAAGAAGAGTGTTGTAGGCCCAATTATTGTGGAATTGAGAACGAAAGGTCAATTGACTCGGAACAGTTGTGGACGACAAAAACATTGAGATTCCTGATTACTGAATTTTAGTTGCATATTTGCAGCAATATTATTTGCGTATTAAATTTGTTATAAATAATCATTTTATATATTTGCAACTCGAATCGTTATTCTAATTATTTCAATTAATGCACATTGGCAGATGGCATGGAATTAATTTCAAAGGTTTTCGGACGCAGTTGACCCTATCTCTGCATGCTATCATACAGTAATATCATCATATTACTGTATGATATGAAAAATCAACAATAAGTTTCCGATTTCGTACGTGTCAATCTTTTCCTTCCCTTCCTGTTTTATTTTGGGAATAATACTCTAAATTCCCACCGATTCTGTGCTGCAATGTACTAATTTCCACAAATTTTTACTGCTGCAGTGGCTTCATTTTCCTTTTATTCGCAACTTTTGGCGCTGAATTCACACTAGGGAGTCGGAACTGTTTTGCCCCTTTTCACTCATGAATGAAGTAACCGTTCACACTTTTTGACAATAGAAGACGTGAGTCATCTGAACTCACATGTAATCAACTAACAATTCAACCATGGAAGTAAAACATGTCCAGCCCACGACGCGTTTCGGGTATCTTTAGCTTTCTCCTTGCTTTTCACTTTCATCATTGACTAAACATTCCTCCCGTTTTTACCATCATCATATTACCTTTCCTATTCCTCCTTTCTTTTATTCCGAAATAGTATCATGCGATCATTTACGACTTTGATCTCCGCATCCGATACTATCGGTTCAAACCCCGTAATTCATGAAAAGTTAAAAGACGTAGTACAAGGTATGTTCATTTCATTTCTTCTTTTTCCAACCGCTATCAACACTGAATGCAACTACAAATTTACTAATCACTTCCCACTTTTATATTTCGTACAATCATATTGTTTAGGTTCATAACACCGAGACATGATGTTACGATCTCAGCTTCTATTGGATAACAACCGAATATTTCATTTATCGTACCCGTACCTGGTGTGCGTAATATGTCTTTGGTAAGTAGCATTTTAAAATTTGTTCTTGTTGCTTACTTTACTATTTGTAGTACTAACGAAGGAACTTTTTTCTTTTTCCTTTCAATTGATTTCAGAAACAGATTCATGATGTTCACAATGTCATATCACTGATATTACATATGCGGTATGTAACATTTTCAATTTCGGTATTGTTACTTACCTTACTACTTTTAGTCTGACGCAGTGAACATTTTTCTTTTCCCTTTTGATAGATTGAAATATCAGTTCTTTTCACTTTTTTACCTCACTAAACTATTCGCCACACATTTTATAATACCTTTGTGTGTTTATATTTTTTGCATGTAACGATATGGTATATCATTATATGCATATTTCTGTATCATTATATGTATGCATATAAATGCATAATTTAATAAATATTTCTTCGTTTTATAGCATATACACTGTATTAGAAATTTTCCATATTGCACCTGTTCCCAGTTTCAAACCTAGATTACATCCGAAAAATCTTCGATATGCGCATATTCCTATGCAGTTAAACTACCCGTCTCTACATAATTTGCAGATTTTGGGCAAGTTTGTACAGAACGTTCTGCACTTATTGCAAATAACCTTTCAGTTCAGATTCATAAAAATACAGTGTATTAATGTACAAGTCACGGAAATCATTCACGTACGTACTGTGTCCGGAGATTCGCCATTGACAAATTATTGACGGTTCTACATAAAATGTAGGCCCATTGTGTAGTACACATACAGGTTATTACATATTTTGAATAAACTATGTAATGGTGTACTGCACGATTCTTCATGTTACGTATGATTTATATGATGGTGTACTGCACGTTCGTTCATTTTTTGAAGATATTTTTTAATTTTTAACTACACTGTACTGAAAGGAAAGGAACCGTACTGGGTAGAAACCGTACAGTAGACTGCACGTACTGCAGTATAGATACCACGTAAACTACGTCATCATACACAATCAACAGGTTATGGCCCATGTTACATTCACGATACTGAGAATTCAGTAGTTTATTATCTAATTGAACTGCCTTTTATTCCGTACACCGAGGTTTCAGGTCCTAGTTCCCCTATTCAATACATACGAATTTCAATGGAATAGTGAATGTTTTCATCCATTCCGAAACTGCGGTGAATGGGAGGCAACGTTCTTTTCCGAAGACACTGACGATATGTTGATATGCAGTTACATGAAGAAGGCACTGCATGAGAACCTGATGGAAGAATTGAAAAGGACGAAGAAGAGAAGTTGAACTTGTTTCATAAAAAAATTGGTCCTGAATTTTTGCATGATTTCATGGGAAATATACCGAATGAAGAAGAAGGAAATATTTTGGAAGGGTCATTCAGGAGTATTTATCGAGTAGATTCGTGGATTTATAGTTGCTTGAAATTATCAAATGTGGGAAGATACCATGGTGGGATTCGCGAACAGGAATTTAGCCAAATATATTCAAAATCTGTGAAACTAGCAACTAAACAGTTGCTTGGAAAAATAGGGTTGTTTGTAGAAGAATGGGAGCCTGAAGTGTTGAAAGTTCCGGATTGTGAAGTGGATGAAGAAGAAAGTAGTCTCAAAGAAATGGAACGTAATGCCACAATAATGTAAACTAGGAATAGTCCGAAGAAAAATTTTATTGCTGTAAAATCGCATTGGTTCCGGGAATACATTGGAACAGAATGTGTAATTATACATGACTGTTACATCGCAGAAATAGAATCCGATTGGAAAAGTATTAAGAAACTTGGAATTCCATATATAGAAGGGAACGTTCATAGACATATATTCGAAGGTGAAGAAAGTATCGAAATAAAGTGAAAGAAGGGGTAATATTAGTAGGATTCAACAAAAGATTTAAATAAAATATCGCTCACCACGATCTCATGTAGGGAAATTGTCTTATTCCGCTTCTATTTCTTCATACTTTACCGAATGACGTTCCCTGAAGAAACGATTAATATAGAACCGCTGCTTTGGCCATGTTAATTGTTGAGTAAAATAATCAATTCATAAATAAGACGGCAACATATGTATTGATGAACGAATGGTATCAAAATCGATAATACCGTACCACTCTCCTATTTTCAAAATGTTTTCCATAGATGTTGTAATGTCACGGGGTATTGTGTAATCCACTTCATTGGATGTTGACCAACGCAAGAATACGCAAGTCAGATATTTTTCCACGTTGTCCGAAGGCTGAATGAATTCCGTGTATTGAACGAAAGCCATTTCTTTCTTGAGCGTAGAGAATGGCTTTATGTGAAATAAAATTAGCACTTTTGCGATATAGTAAACCGGATTATTTCTATCACCTCCCTTGATAGGAACGAAGCTGTTCCTGATTTTCATACTAAATTGTGCAGGTAAAACATTCGTTCCCTATTGCAACTGTGTTTTGGCGGGGGCGGTAATGCACAATATTTCTAACACTATCATACTTTGTCAGAGTGATGAGATTGACTCCAATTATATACCCCGACTTAACGAAAGAAACAGCAATTTGAGAGTCCGCAAACAAATGTTTATTATCGAGTGAATAGTTACGAATGAGACCAGTGAAGACTTTCAGACAGGTACGTGATAAATTGATGAATATAGCAGAGAGATCATGGTTTGTAGCCTCATTCCATTGCTCCTTTCCTCGTACAATGGCTTCTATTTGCTGCACTAAAACCGATACTCCATCGCACACCAAATATGTAGATGGTTGTTCTCTGGAATGTACTGGAGCGCAGTTTCTGTTGACTTTTGTGTAACAGGTTGATACTATTGTTAAGAAACGCAGCATGCTTTGAACTACGTCGAAAAGAAGCTATTTTTGGTCTCATACGTTTTACAGTTTCATCCATTCTTGTTGAAAATCTTTTGTAAGTAGAACTATATGGTTTATTAAAGAATGTATTGGCGTGCTCATAAGTTGAAGCATCAATTATATTAAGACCTCCACATTTGTATAGATATTCTACGACGAGTTCTAGTAAATGGAACATCAATTTATGGATTCCATTATCGCCATGTTCCTCAAACGTTTCAATGTATTGCAATTTAAGAAGTGATATTCGTTATCTCATGTCAGAAATTGTTTCCTCTGACGATCCGACTCGGATATGTGTATTTTGGAAAGGCAAATCTTGCATTAAAGTTGTGTAACTTGTTGAAAAATCTGGAAGAGGTGATTCATCTTGATAACCAGTAACCATATCGATAAATGCTGCCACAGATAGGAAAATCATTTCCAAACATTTATAATCCTTACCATCTAACATCCACCGAATAGAATTATTTAGAAAGAAACCATTCAAATACTGTGAATTCTCCTTTGATGAGAAGTCAACACGCTAGCCAGGAGCGGAAAACTGATTTTCGATTGCAAGCATAAGTGAGTTACAAGCCCGTAATAAAGCGGTGCGCTGTAACCGGAATGTTTTCGGTTTCTGCATTTTTTCAAGCCTTACATGACCAAATTTGGACTTGAAAGATATGTCATGAAACATGTCTTAATTGTCTTCGATGTACCGAGATGAATGTTGTGCAATGGTTCATATGTAAACATTGAAAACAGTCCTGGAACAAGATGAAGAGGATGTGTTCTTGTTGAAGTTTCCAAGAAAGGTATTCACGGAATAGTTGAAATAACCTGCATTATTTATTGAGCTTTTTTCTGTAGGATCTTCTTCTGCGGTGCTGTTGATGATAAGCTTGTTGATTTCAACAAATCAGAAACCTCACTTATCTTACTTCTGAACGTAGTCAACAGTTCTGGATGCAGACATCGTTCAAATTTTGAAGTCCCGTAAGTTTTCTAAGCACCTCACGCATGGACGTTTCTGTGAAAAATTGTGTATAACTCCTGATATGTCTTTACTTTCTGGTATATCACAGCAGTATGAAACTATAACAGGGAACTAATTCCATATCGCATTGTATTTGGTTGAAACATTGAAACTTTCCAAAGAATTTTTGACTAACGCCTCAATAATAATAATCAATGCTTTATGCAGAGAAACCATTTTATCATCTCTTCCCCGTCACGAAGAGGTCAGTGTTACATGGTCATCAATGGGAATAATGTCATCAATACATGCACCATCGTTGAATGGTAACTGTTCTCCATCCAGCTGTGACTGTGGTACTTGTATGCCGATTGGAAAGAATCCAACCAAAGTATATCCATGGTCTATGAAGAAACGTCTTGTTTGAAAAGACATATTAATAAATATTACATGTACTGGGTATCCAATTAACGAATGCAACTTCAAAGTCGTTGCTTTTTAATCTGTTCATATCTGTAACATTCCAACAAAATACCTGTATATAGTAACTCTGCTTTGATTCCATTCAATTGAAGAAGACTCACTACACATAATCTGTGTTCTTATGGAGAGTTCTACGAATAATTGTGAATGTAGCCGATAAGAAACGTATGTACTGTCTAGTTCATTGTAATATGGTCTGAATTTCACGTCATTCTCAATTACCACTCTCAATTGTTTACGCAAGACCTCAATGATATTTTTCTTGCATAAAACGGCCTTTCTATTATCGTCTGAAGCAGTTCTGTATGGAACCTCAACTTTTTGCAAACAATGATCCATCAGACCCTGAGTGACTATTATGCTGACAAGTGATATACATTGCTTCCAACTGCTTATTTCGTTACAAAAAATGTCTTCATGGAACGTTTTTTTCGAAGAAATTGGATTACCTTGCCGACAGCAGAAAAAGTTATTCATCTGAAAGTCCCAACAATTGGTTTGCGACAGCTGACTAATCGATCATTCGCATAGATCTGTCTGTTACATCAGGGCTGAATATTGTACATGGTACGTCAACGACTTTTCTGGTGTCGGTGGGTGACCCATAGATAGAAACGGATGGAGCACCTTCTCCCGACCTGTGCAACCAATTGGTACTGTTCCTGTTGGTTGTAATCGTTGCCTTTTCTTGTACTTTCATGCTATTGAATGCGATTTGAAATTAGTCAATACGTTGGTGGAATATGTGCAATACCTAGTATTTCATAGAAATTGTTTCGTAACCATTGCTCTTGGATGTCACTTGATTTTTGAAACTATGTTGGAAATAACATTCGGTGGGGACCACAATTCTGTGTCATGGGAAAGATTGGTATTGTACTAGCTAAGAAGTAAATCCATTATTTCAAAATTATTTGATGTATTGAATAAATGAAATGGATTCAAAGCATTTAATCCAAAATGCAAATTTTCAAAATTTTAACAAGTCGGAATTTTAAAAACATTTTTTTGAAAATTTGAAAATTTGAACAAATAGAGATGATTCGAATTTTTCCATATATGGTACAGTAATGGGAACCATGTTCCCAGTACAGGTACCACTTTAAGCCGTCAACAATGTGACATGTGGCCAGAATGTTATAGTCATAAAAACCCTGTGACCTGGGAGGTAACATGGGTTTAATCACAATAGCATTATTGCCATCTGTAGATCGTAGAAGAAGTTTATATATGGGGAATGTTGTACTTCCATTCGTCTCAAATTTATTTTCCCCTTTCCCTTTCCCAATTTATTTTTTGTCGACATTCCTCATCAAGTGTGGGAAGGTAGGAATGGTTCATCGTCTGGTAGAGGTCGGGTGCAATAAATGGCATTCTGGTCCTCATTGGGTGGCAAAATATTATCTATCTTCTTATATTTAAAGAGGTTGCGTTGTCAGAATCATTTTCCCCCTTTTGTTTTTTGTTGACATTCCTCACCAAGTGTAGGAAGCTATGAAATGCGTTGTCGTCTGGTAGAGGTCAGGATGCAATAGATGACGTCCTGGCCCTCATTTGGAAGCAAACTATTATCTATCTTCTCATATGTGTGGCGGTTGTGTTGTGACATTTTGTTTTTAGAGTCGGTTTGTAGGTGGTAGTGTTTTAGTTCCCCGAAAAGGGTAGTACCCAATTTTTACAGAAGGAAAATTCAATCTGTAATCAATATGTATCATAGGTAATGGTGACAGAATGGCGTTTTCACTAATATGTAAACTTGTAGCATGATTCTAGTAGGGTCTTTATTTATGATAGAATGGAAGATTCGTTTTTTAAAGTAGTCGATTGTCCACACTTTCAGTCACAATTATTGGAGACACGCTGTAGTATTGGTAAAGTTATATAATTACTCATTGTAGTTATAGTGAGAAGTGTTTCATGTAATGTACATAATAAGAGACAACTTGAAGATAAAATGACGTGAAATATGAAAATAATGGTACTAGTCGTCTCTAACGTGATGAACATGATCAGGACCGTAATCAGTGGAAAGTTCTTCACCAATTGCAATAAGAAATAAAGCACGTATCTCCAAAGTTTTGAAAGAATTTTCAGCTGCATCAGTTCTCAACTTTCTGTTTTGCACGAGAGCGCAATTTGAAGTCCTTGGATTATTCAATCTGTCGTTAGCTGAACATTTATCTCCACGGAGATAATGGAAATCATTAATGTATCTTGTAATGCACAAAGGGGGAGCTACAATCCATGCCTTCTTTTTCGATCCATAACTTGCCGTGAATTTATGTAAAAAATTGGCACAATATTTCAGGAACTGCGCTTTAGATGCCGAAAGTAAACCTTCGCCATATGTTTTTGTAATTGATTGACTCCCGCCGATATTTCTGTAAACAAATGTTCCATAGTAATTACCAAGGAGGAAACATTCATCAATTGTCTTTTCTGCAAAAACCTCCAGACTAGCTTGATCATGGTTGATTGTGGATGGTTTCAGGGAAAAACCTAGTGCCCCTGCTTCCGTTGCAGGTAACATATTTGTAGGTATTCCATCAAGGGTTCGCTTCCATGATATTTTCCACTTGTCCTACGGTATGTGGATACCATTGTTATACAGAGACGCATACTCAATGACTTGTTAAATGAAGATACGAACGTGATTAGGGAAAGTCTGAACTGTGGGAATTCCAGGAGTAATATCCCATACATCCCTTCTTTTTCACGCCAATGGAATCCATCACTCTCAAATATTTCGTGCTGCAAGTAGGTCTTCTTCCGTGTCCTAAATGATGGATTCATCGTGGAGTAATTGACGAGCGTAAACCTCTACCAGTTGTGTCCAGCAGCATTCCAAACAGTTATCATCAATATCACCACCGAAAAATTTCCTATATTTTGGAAGAAGCATACATGCTCAGAAAATGTACCCGCACATGGATCCACAACCAACTCAACGAGATGAGTAAATTTGAGGATAATATTCATCATCCACTTTCTTGACTTTTGCTCTTGTCGGAGCAATTGTCTTCGACCAGAAGATTTCGTATGACATGAAAGGAATACCTTTTCGTTTATAGGAACCTTTGAGAAGTTATTAATTTAATTCCATGTTTCGGGATGAACAGAATTAATAGACCCAGAACGACTGTAGTTTATCCTTTCCAAAGCGTGATCCCATACCATACCATTCTTCCAAAAGTGGACTGCATGTTCAACCACGGGGAGATCCAGGAGACAGATTTTTATTAGATCAGTGCACAGTAACCTCTTGTCTTCGTAGAATGGAGCGGTGTTTCATCCACACTGAAAACACTTATCTCAGTCTTGTATCCTTTTACAATTTCATCATCTTCGGAGTTTTTCAGCAGGATTAATTCCTTCTTCGACATAATACGATGAACCCAGGAAGAAAATTGCATTGCTGAACAAGATGCATGTGCATGACTTCCTGCTGACAAAACAGTATCCGAGAAAAATACCAAATCTTTCATGTCTTGTTCCATGAACTGATCCTGATATGAATTTGGATAGTCGTTGATATATGTAATGTTGTAAGTAGTGTCTGTTAGAATTAAATGCACAGTATATTGTAGAGTCTGACCCATAGTATCCTCATGCGTGTCAGTGGGGGACTGAAAATCACATTCATAACAGCAGCAGTAATTCTGCATACTTATTTTCAGCACTTTCATCGCTCTAAATCCCATTGGAGTCAGCTAATCTGAAGCTGCAGGTTCGACATCATATTCGTCCTTAACTTTTTTCGGTATATCCGAAGATTGGTCTGGGGATATTTCCGTTTCTTTGTTGTCAGCAACCTTAGATTTCTTCTTGTTTCTATCCAATTTTCCAGAAGACGGTGAACGTTCACGATTACCATTACCAGTTAGCATTTCCCCTGAAGGCGAAATATCCTCATCAACGTCTGCGACAACTTCCATGGTGTTACTATCTGGAACGGATAACTTCAGAGGCTCGGAGATATGAACGGGTATCATAACCCTAACATGACCTCAGAAAATCATTGTGGCAATTCTGAACTTTTCGGATCACAGAAGAAAGGTTTCAACATTGGAGTTGATTCAATCTTGGAATCGGGTGCATACAACGAAATGTTGCACAATATTTTATGCAGCCTGGAAAAAATTATGATGCCATGTAGCCAAATGCTGTGCTTGTTCCGTTTGTTCTTTTTCAAGCTTGTTTGGACACCATTTCATTTGATATTGACTGGATTATCATCTGCCGTAAATTTTGTTTCTTGGGTAACGGGAGAAAAACCTTCGTTCCTTGTAGAAAGAACTTCGAAACTGGATGTTGCTGAGTTGTAGAAGATGTACGGTGACATCATTATACTGAGAATAGGAATATCTATTGATGTTGCTAGTCGTACCCACGCCTTGAAAATTGTCTGACGAACAAACCATATTCTAGTACTAGTGAAATGTTCCATGTGACATATTTCTATTCCGCGACTCAGAATGTTTTCTTGACATTATCTCCGAGACAAAAGAAATACTGCGGTAAAAAAGAAGACATTCGAAAGTTTTTGGGATAGACCTGTTGAATGTGTTCCGTCTCGGTCTTTTCCCAGTTGACTTGATGACCGTGTGGATGAAGGTTGGACCAGCTAAGAATCAAGTCGAAGTAAATTTTTAAGTGAACAAGTAAGTGAATATTTGCAGTGTTCGTTCATCTCTACAACCATATGTGTATATGGCGAGAGATGCACCGGCTATCTGCCGCACTTGAAATCCATTTCTGCTAGGACCTTGCTACCATTAGTTCCTATAGACTCGAATACTGATTGTTTTAAAGTCTTCGTTCTGTAATTCCCCTTCCTTTCGAAACGTGTTGTTATGAGCTTGTAAATCGGGTCCTCAGTCTGTGTTTTCAGAAATGAAATTACCATTTCAAATGGCGCAGTAGGGACCATTCTCCACAAACACTATACAGTTCATCGTTTGGAAGGTAAAAGTAGTGTATATTTGAGTAATCTACAGTATCTGAGGATTTCTATGACACATTCGTGGCGCCTGCAAAATTTGTAGATCATTTTTATGGGACCTTCATGGACCATACAGTATTTGTAGATTATTTGTGTGACACATTGCCTTCCTCTACTCAATTTGTAGATTGCAGGTATGACACATTCACGGCCCTTTCACTATTTGTAGATTATTTGTATAGCAGATTCTAAAACACTTCCATGCTGTGTAGGTTTCTCGTAGTTTGCCGTCCCCAATAACTGCGATAGGTTGATATCCGGTGAGGTGACACGACAACAAAAACTACAATGGTTGAATAATGTATGTAGTGTACATTCATAGTGAACTGTCTTGAACGGAATAAATTGTAATAGAAATCTCCGTACTAGCTGGAAAAGTTGGAAGTGATACATAGGTGTCATCTAAAGAATCTACGATTCCCGAATGGAAACTGAATGGGGACATTAATCCGAACTGCGATATTCGCAGTTCGGATGAATGTAGTCATTACAAAATCTACATTACCTACAGGAACAACTAAATTTATGAGGTAGGATGTATGCACTTGTTCATTCGTAGCATATAATTTTGCATAAAATTTATGAGACTCCCCTTCTATTGAAAGAGATGGAATTAAATTCTGTCACAATAATCAACTAGTGACCACACGAAATTGAGTAGTTCAACACTGCGAAAAACGAGAATTGCGCCTTTTTGTGTTGTTTAGACGACATTTCGGATCATCTTCTTTCTGTGGAACAACTTCGTACAGTTAAGGAACAACACAACAATGAAACTTTAAAAACGGTACAGTACTGTTTTAAAAATACATATGCACATACGTATTTAAAAATGAAATGTTCTGATAGAAAGATATGAACAATGAAAAGAAGCTGGAATATATTTCTCTTTAATTTCGACGACACTCTGTCTACAACGAATCAAACAGACCCAAGATCAATATAAATTTTGAAATTTTGAAAAATGAAAGGAAACCAGAGTACCACGCAGTAATTTTGAAAATTTGAAAAACCAAAGCGAACCAGAGTACTGCAGTATAGTCAATAGCTAGTAAGAACTACTTCACATTACGCATCAGAGTTATTTACTCGGCTTAGAAAATAACTTTGACGTGTAGTACTACCCCTTTGTAAATTTATCTATTACTTTTTGAAACGACATACTGATTATTCACGTGTGACTTCATGTTTATGACATAAATCAACCATATTTAATTTTTCATAAAGAAGTCTTGATTAAATTATGGGACCAGCTCAGTCGAAATCTAGAGATGGGAGGACAGTAACCCCCACAATGCGACGTGAGGTTGGCAATGCAACTACAGGATCTGGTGTTCAGGGGAGTATCTCAAACTTGTACGATCGTAAATGAGAACAGTTTGAAAATTTTGTACAGATGAAAAGCTGCAAGAAGAAAATGGAATACTGAATCAAAACGGAGAAAACGAGCCAAGTGACGGGGTTATTGGAAAAGTCGTTGAGTTTCTTCATTATAAAGTAGTCGAACTGAGCATTGATGCGGGTGAGGTAATAAATATAAGAAGTGCTTTGGATAGAATTCATTAACGAAAAATTCATCGCGTTGGTGAATGGAAAGTTTATGAAGATGTTCGAGCCAAAGGATGACCAACAAATTCTATTACGATTAATGAATCAGTGCTTTACTACAAAAAGAGAGAAAAGAAAGTTGGTTTCAAATGAGCATTACCTCTTAGAAACCACTACATGGTTAAACTTTGGAACTATGTCCGTACAGGATGATGTAGTTCCTGATTCTCTCTCTCTATCATGGCAGCCAAGTCTTTGTGCTTTAAAATGTTGTTGAAGATTGTTGAAATGCTTAAGATCACTTGGGGTGATATTAATATAAATGAACGCAATGGATAAGGGGTTCCGTTCTGTATGATTTTAATGAAGGAAAGAAAATACATGCGTTCTAAAGATGGAAAATCTTATGCACTGTATAAGGAAATTGATGAACCGAGTTCA
Source organism: Odonthalia washingtoniensis (assembly GCA_032358235.1). Lineage (NCBI taxonomy): Eukaryota > Rhodophyta > Florideophyceae > Ceramiales > Rhodomelaceae > Odonthalia > Odonthalia washingtoniensis. The sequence goes on from JAULBU010007102.1 coordinate 12,334, forward strand.
TGTGCATTTAGTCATTTGAACGCTTAGATCGTAAAATATTGACATATGTTAGGAAGGTATTTCATGAAAACAGATCCCCTATTTCCCTGTGCTGATGAAAAAATTGAAAAACTTTTCTTTGGTGACTCTTTGGTTCAAAGCACTTTCATGAAAAAAAATTAATGATCTCACAAACAAATGTGGTATTATTCCTCGTAATGTATGTGGTGAAGAAATGGGAAGTTTCACAGCTCATTTCTTTCGAAGGGGTGGCGCATAGCATAGATTTGTGACAGGTAAACTAAGGTGGCCTTTAGATGTTGTGAACTGGTGGGGTGGCTAGGGTTTAGGTGATGATTTAAATACTGTCATAAGATATCTATTCGAAGAAACGGTCAAGTATGAAAGTAATTACACGCATTATTTGTACACGTGCGGATTTGATGATCGTCTTTTAAATAGTAATATGTATACCAGGGACGATTTGGGAAGGGAGATTAAGGATTTTCAAACATGTGTGAGTACGCGTCTTGCTCAAATGGAACAAAGCTCTATGGACAATAGATTACTTGTTCCACAAGAACTGAAACAATTTATAGATGTGATCTCGAAGCGCATGTCCGCATTATAAAGTTGTCTTAAACCAACTATTGAAGGTGTACATCATAATGATATGGGAGTGGAGTCCCCACAGAACGGTCAGTAATATTAAATTGACAAAAAATTCACCAATATCCCTAAATTGAGGGACTGGAGGAATGAAAATTAGCAGTGGGAAAAGGTATGCCCTAAAAAGAATTTGATGTTTCTGCTTGAACAGTGACCTCTTGACACTCATACTGAATCACTGAAACACACGTTGCATGATCGTGAGTTTATCGCTGTTGACTGTTTAAAAACAGGAGAAAGTCCATTTATTGAGAAATACAATGCAGGTGCAATTACGATAAAATAGTTCAGAAAAAAATTCGAGAACAACGTGAATTGAATAATAACAATAATTCATAAATTCGAAACAAGCTACGTGACGCACTATCTGGTACCCTCAAAAATTAGCCAGAATAATGGAATTTACGAACAAAACACTACTAAATTGCAACAAATGGACCACCTCAATGCGCTTCCTCTTCTTCTTGTTTGAACAATCGGCCTGCAGAAAAACCTAACAAATTTATTCCAGCTTCAGCTTTGTTGCCGACGAACCTCCACAAAAACACAGTGAGCGTGCATTCAACTCTAAGTTACAACTATCAACACTATCCACTATCACTCCCCGTGATCTACAAACAACGACACGGTGATCCACAACTTGTAACTGAACTAAGCGGACGAGAAACACCCCTGCCTTTCTCGAAACCAACTACTCAAAAGAATCATCTACATTAATCTCCAACTTGCGCAAATCTACACGACCACCCCATCTCTGCACTACATCCGCCGCCTTCTCAAAACTAATATCAACCTCATCCCCCATCTTCTCTGTCACCACCTTCGCTGCAATCTGCCCATCCAGAAAGAAAATTGAGTTAAGAAGGGATGATGCAACACACCCACCTTCCTTAGATTGAGAAATTACATCCAAACTTCGTCGCTGCCATTGATTCAAATCCTCACATGCATCACGAGAATCGGAACGACCAACTCTTTCCACTTGTTACGCATTTTTCAACTTTACAAGTAAAGTCTCTCGTGTCTTTTCTATCACACCCTTCGCCTTCAACCTTTGATATTTGCCAGAGGCTATCGGCAGGCAGAAAACATATCTATCAGCGGGAAAATTTTGCAGACTTCCAGATTCAATTCTATAGAACGTGTTTTTCCCATCATATTTTTCTCCTGCCCAGTACAATAGTCCAGAAAAAAGTGTCACCCCTGCCCGATCTTTCTCACCATTTCCAATAACCATCCTTTCAATTGACCATTCTCGGAATTCCTTCCCATCAAGTGCATCAACCGCTGGCTTCTTACAGTTACTAACTGTCGCCGGAAGCTCCTCGGAATTTCCACTCGCAGCACTGTTCTCCGCACTTGCAACGATTGTTTTCCCCCTTTGATGCTCCAGCAATGTTCTTGTTCTTCGTCGTGGTTTGCATTCTGCTTTCTCCTAGTTGATTTTTTCTTTTTGTCTTCTTCGTTGTTTGTTTGTTTGTTTGTTGTTTTCCCCTTTGGCTTCCATTTTCTCTGTGACTACCCTTTCTTCATGTCTTTCCTTTCATACCGCAACGTATCTTGGCACACGCAGCATCCAACCAATAGGAGAGAATGGAAATTTATACCTACAGTAGTTATACTTTTACAAGTACACCTATTGCCTGGGACATGGATTCAAGTAGAGGACGAATGTAAAGTACTTGTTTGGTCTTTAATTCTTTTAACAGAGCCATTGCCGATTGAATGATGTTCTCAACAGATTTTGAAATACAAGTGAATCTCTCCATTTCACCTAAGAATATATCACACATAATATTAATATATAGCTCATGCTTATTGAAAGTTTTGAAACTATTCAGTAGACATGAATCAGTTCATTTTCATTCTCACACATTAATTCAAATACACTGTCTTCATACAAAGATAAAATTAGTTCCTTAACAACATCAATAGCACCGATACTCACCACGCCTACGGTCAATGAATCATTGAATACAGATGCTGTTACTATAATTAATACAGATACATATTTCTATGAATATCTTCATGTTTCAGCTGTAAACATGCTGCTCTAGAAGCTATTTCACACATTACTTGACACGTATTAGGTCATCTTCCGTTTTTCCGTTTGACTTTTCTTCTCCTATTATTATTACCATCCATATTTATTTTTATATATTTACAATATGATCATCACTTGACGAAGATTTATATGTTGGTGATGATTGTGAAGGAGATGGTGGTGTAAATGGTGGTTTTATTAAATCAATACTGTCTCAACTAGTGTTAGATGAATTATTACTATGATTATTAGTATTAATATTATTTAGACATTCTTGATAATCTCGTACAGCATTTTTAAAATCATTTACTAATTTAAGCACGATATTCACACAGGGCAATGACAAAGCGCCTATTTTATGAGCTAGTAATAAATGTGAATGCTTTCTTGATTGGAAAGCTGAAGAGCCGATAAATCTAGGTAATAAATCAACACACGAATTTACTTCCATATGTCTTACAGGTGCTGAAATAAGGTATGTACGATATAAAGTACAAGCTGATATTCTAGGATGTGGAAATAGCAAAGTTTTAAAAACATCTGCTATGTAAGCATGTAAATTATCTAAATATCCGGGTTTAGTATAAATAAAACCGAAGCCATTAATTTAATTAAATCAGGTTGTGATTTTATATAATCTCTTATTTCATGCGCTCCATGCCGGTGTTGGTGGATGCTCTAATGATGATAATGAGATGATATTGTAATAAGATGAGATGATATATCAACATGAGAAGCTATGATAATAAGATGATGATGAGACGGTAACAATGAGATGATATAATAATATTATGATGATGAGATGTTAATGATGATAAGACAAAATATAATAAGATGGTGAGGATAAGACGATGATGATATATCATTGATTATCTTTTCTAGTCGTGACGTAGTTTACCGCACTTGACGACGGACTAAAAACTGCACATTTAACATGTGAACAAAAGAATACTGTCTTTTTCCTTTCGATTTCTATGTTAGATCTCAACTTATTTCAACTTAAATAAATAAATTAATTAATAATTAATTAATCAATAAATAAAACATGTATAAAAGTTGACATTTAAGTCTGTTTAGAGATAGTGAGTGACACCCGGAGTCGCCACGTTCGAATGTACGACAGCAGGCACCGTGTACTGTAGGATAGGACGTAAAAATGCTACATGTCATGACAAACCATACAAGTGTCAGCTGCAGAATGAACTAAGCACGGCGTCGTTCGTCGAAGCACTGACTACTTCAAAAGAAAAGAAAAGAAGGTTTTTGTCTAAAAAACGACAATTGAATGATAATAATAAAGTAAGAGTCTTTATTTTCAACTGATTAAAGTCTGGCTCAGAATAAACCATCAACGAAGCAGGAAGGCACGCGAACTTACAATGACGGAAGACTAAAAGAAAAGCGCGAGCGCATCCTGTTTACGCGGCCTGCAGAGGTTTGAACCCGGCTAAGATTTCAACCTCAGGGTCTTCAGCTTTTAAAACTAAATGGTGGAGAAAAAACTCCACCAGTATTCCCCGTGCGTTGAAGGATCTACAAAACTCGAAGAACGAATCATCAGTTGAAGCAGAGTGGCTGGCGCCGCAGGAGACAGCACAAGAAAAAACGAAACTAAGGAATACAACCAGGACCTCGCGAGTAGTTGCCTTGTACGGTGTTTGGCACCGTCAACCACTCGTTCATTGAGCGTAATTACGAAAAGCGGAGACGTCGGCAGCCTCTGGAGCGCACTATTGACGCAGTGTATATCAACTAACGCACATACTTTGCGAGGAGTATATCAACAGCTGATCAACATCAAGATGAACACTACAGAGAGCCTCATTTTATTCCAAGGAAGGATTCAGGAACTCATCCCAAGATTGAATGGTACAGACTATAAGGTGTCAGAATCCCACAAGTTGGGGATTCTTACTCGGGGATTGCTCGAAGTTCACAAACCAATCGTCAGAACGATTAACGTATCTCTGGACGACCTCCCTTACCCTACACTCGCAATTAAATTACAAGAAATATCTCGAGAAGATATTGGGGATCCAAACATACCGCTTGAACTACAGCGGAAGAATAAAATGCGGGATCTCCACTTCAGGTCACAGATGTGAAAAATCAACGAAAACGCAGATTCAACGGTCGGTGCCGTTGGTGTCTCAAACTGGGACACATGATTTCCGAATGTCGCAATACGCCAATGGTGTACCCGAGGCAATCCCAAAAACAGAGAGTGCAAACGTCGTCGAACAGAAAGAGGCAAGAAACAGTGTTTTTCATTCACAGTCATCCAACAAGGTGAAACACCGAACGAACATCAACAATGGATTGTAGACTCTGGTGCATAACACCACTTTGCGATTGACGTTTCACAAATTGCCGAAAATTGCGTGTCACATTCAGGAAACGTCACCACAGCGAGAGGTGAGAGACTTGAGGTAACGGCAATATGAAAGAACGAACAATACGGCGCGGTCAAATTAGTCCCTAAAATGGGGAAAAATCCCTTGTCAATTGGAAAATTAACGAGAACAAAAGGCACGACAGTAACCTTCAAAGGAGATGACTGTATCATACAGTCAGGAAACTCAGTTGTCGCAAAAGCACAAAAGGGGGCCGACAACCTGTACCGCACTACAGATCAACGGCCGTCCATCAATGTGATGGAGACCGATCACGCAACAAAGCAAAATGAAAGTGAACATGAATCGAGTGATTCAGAATCATACAGTGATGATGGCAATGATGAATGCCATCTGATGAGACAATGGCACAGGCGCCTCGGACGCCTGTCAGAAAGTGGTATACATCACTTACAATGAACCGGTCATATAGAAATGTTCAATAAGGACATAGGGAAACGATTAAACTGTGTCCTGTGCGCACAGAGTAAGGCGAACTTCCGATCTTAAAGAAAACGGGAGAAAGCACCAAAAGTCAGAACTCGAAAAGGAAGGGAGCTAGTCTACTCAGACACATGCGCCCCCTCTCTATCCCCGGCGTAAATGGCGAGCTCTACGTTCAAATGTTTATAGTCGACTACTCTCGAATGACTGCAAAATTCGTCATGAAGACAAAATGACAGACCATTGAAATTATTAAAAGACATAAATCATTCATGGAAGACAGACGGTGCGTCATACAAACGCTTCGGAAAGATCAAGGGACCGAATACTCTTCGAGATAAATCCAGGATTTTCTCAACCAAAACGGGATTGTGCATGCGCAGACGGGACGCGCGGCACATGCGAACATGCATGTCCCTAAAATTATGAACCACATGCTCGTCGAGATGGAGAGATCAATGCTGATCGACAGTGGCTTGGAAAAGAGGTGGTGAAGATACGCTGTATTGTATGCTACAACGATCAGGAACCACTGCACTAAAAGCACATTTTCAAACAAAGAAACACTATAAGGGCATTTATTTTCAAAAGAAGCTGAACTAAAAGTGCTTCGACCGTTTGTGTATACTGCTCTAATCTACATACCCTTGAAAAACAGGAGTAAGTTGGATGTCAGAGCCGAAATGGGTTTCTGGTCAGAATGACGGAGGGAATGCTCTGCTACAAGGTATACTGCTACGCAATCAAGTCGATCGTGCATGTGAGGGACGTTCATTTCATATAAGAACAGGACGACAAGTTGTTCATCAATGACAACGATGGCATTTTGGGAGGTGGATCTGGGGGTGGCCACACCAATTACAGGAGCATCACAAAGCCAACACCAATTGCTGACAGAGACTCAGCACCAACTACTGTATAAGCTAAAATGAAAAACATGGAATGGAAACCTACAGTAGAAATACCAACTACTGTACAAGCTAAAATGCAAAACGTGGCATGGAAAGCTACAGCACAAACACCAACTGAAACTAGGTTGAAACAGGGTGACGGTTCAGGTGGAGAAAAATTAAAGAAACGATGTGGTTGACCAGTCGGCTCCAAAAAGAAAACCAGCACAAACCCAAAAGTGGCGGGAGCAAGCGACGCAATGCAACAGCAGGAGATGAAGGAGGTGACACCAGTCCCAAAATTGGGAGACTCACGGCCTCAAGAAAATTTGAACCAGATTGATGACAAAGAAGGGGTGAATGTGGATTCCGTGCTGCACGCAGCAATAACAACCAACGAAACGGAAACGCCAGAAACTTTCAAACATTCAATGTCGTCTGAACATGACGATCTGTGGATGTAGGCATGCACAACCGAATTTGACGCAATGAAAAATTTAAAGGTTCAAGAAGTCGTGGAAACGCTGCAAGCACAAAAACACATAGAAACAAGGTGGATTTGCAGAGTAAAGGAGGACGAGAACGGGAATGTTGTCAAGTTTAAAGCGCGGTGAGTGGTAAAGGGACATATTAAATCCAGAGGCTTGGATTAAGACCTCTTATATGTGCCCGTTTCGAGATTATCTACTTTACGAGTTCTACTTTCGCTAGAGGTTAAACTGAATTTAAAAATCACCCAGATGGAAGTTCACACGGCATTCTTGAATGCAGTGCTGGATGACACATTTTATGTCAAACCGCCACCAGGGTTCGAGAAACTGATCCCACAGTTAAATCACTACAACTGCTAAAAGCGCTTTATGGACTCAAACAGGTGCCAAGAATTTGGAACCAACTTCTGGACGGGTTCTTCCAGAAAAGGCAGGTATGAAGCCGAGCGAGGCTGACAGATGCTTATACACCAGAACCAAAAAAATTGAACTTGAACTTGTCATATTGGTATACGTAGATGATATACTAATAATGGCAAGGGACCCAAGCACCATGGAAAAAGCCAAAACCGTGCTGCAGGAAAAGTTTAAGATGTAGGACTTGGGGTTGTTAAATGGCTTCTAGGTATGAACATCGCTCATGGAGATTCAGGTATATGCGTAACGCAAACTAAATATGTCTGAAAAGTACTCGGGAGATTTAAACTGACGGACACCAAATCGAAACCAGTGCCACTATCCAAGAGCACAGTTTTCCACAAGCCGGTATACGCAGACGAAGAAGAAAGAGATAATATGAAGTAGTTCCCGTGCCGAGAATTGATCGGGTGCCCGCTATACCTGTGCATATTCACCAGAGCCAATTTCATACGCTGCTTTAGAAATGGAGAGATTCGTATCGAGCCCTAACGAGGCGCACTAGAATGTATCAAAGGGAATTTTGAAGTACCTGAAAGGAACAAAAGGTGCTCGTCTCTTTTACAAAAAAGGGGACGAACCAAAGGAACTCAGGGCATTCGTCGGTGCGTCATGGGCGGACTGTATCAAAATGCGTAGGTCTACAACTGGAGTACTCATATACATTGGAGGACATTTGGTAGACTGGTAGTCAAAACGGCAGTCTATCAATGCATAAAGCACGGTGGAATCCGAGTACATAGCTGCTGATGCTGCAACGAGGACCGTAGTTTGGTTCAAATTAATGCTGAGTGAGTTAAAATTGGAGCAAGGTCAAGCCACAGTGCTGCATGAAGACAACAATGCGTGCCTCTCACTAAGCAAAGGTGAAGGAAAATTCCCAACACCCAAGCACATCAGCCTCCGTTACCATTATCGGAGAGAAAAGGTGCTCAGAGGGGAAATCACCCTAACTTACATCCCCACCGAACAACAATTAGCAGATTTTCTCACTAATCCACTATGGACACCTCAATTCACAGACTTAATGAAGAAGTTCATGGACCAGGGAGGCGATTCTGGCTCAATTTGCAACGGAAACTAAGTGCTCGAACGTCTATGTTGAGCGATGCGGATTAAGGACGCGTACCTGATGAGCATGACTTGGCCACGCAGTATTTGTTAATCGAGAGTTGATAGATCGAGGGCTGATTGATCCTCACCAATGTTTTTTGGAAATTATCATTTTTGTTGTTTATCTCTTTTTTTGGGCCAGTAATTCGGACAAACGTCGAGCAGGAGAGTTGACATTTTAGTCTGTTTAGAGATAGTGAGTGACACGCGGAGTCGCCACGTTCGAACGTAAGACAGCAAGCACTGTGTACTGTAGGATATGACGGAACAATGTTACATGTCATGACAAACCATACCAGTATCAGCTGCGGAAATAACTAAGCAGGTCGTCATTCGTCGAAGCACTGACTACTTCAAAAGAAAAGAAGGGTTTTGTCTGAAAAACGACAATTGAATGATAATAATAAAGTAAGAGTCTTTATTTTCAACTATAAAACATATATAAAACATATATTAAAACATATATAAATAATATATAAATATCTATAAACAATAAAACATAAATAAATAATAAATAAAACTTTTTCATTAGCCTATGGAAATGCACTTCTGCGCTTAAGAATAAACTGGTCAGGCAAATCGTCACTAATGCATGAAGAAACATAATATGATCATTGATATGATCATAGATAATACATTTCACGTGTGACTTGATTTTGTTATTCAATAAATGCTTCTGTTATGCCCCTTTTCTGCATTAGTTGTTCCGTCAAAAAATCTAACATTTCATGGAAGATAAATTGAATATGACATCCAAATGATATCCGAGATGTGCAGTTAAAATGACCATATACTACAATAATTTATCGAAAACATATCAGAAATGTGGATATGTATATTGCGTATATCACAGGGATGCGGTGCGTATTGGTATATAAATATAAAATAATGAATACATACTATAGTCTATAATATAACATATATTATATATTTCATATTATATGTCCCATATATCCTTACCGCATTGTCTGTGATAAAAGATATGGGACATATAATATGACATACATTATATATACTATATAATATGCATGTTATATAGGTCAATTTTTTTATTAAGGTAAACGCGAAAATTCAAAAATGGAACGGTGAACAAAATTAAGATATGAAACAAACTAGAAAAAACCGTAATGCAAAAACCGTAATAAAAACCAATTTTTCATCCTTTCAATATATATACCTAGAATCATGAAACCAGTAGCAAAAAAGTTAGTATTCTGAAAACAGGAGCGGTGAATTTGAAATATGAACGATAAAAAATCAAACAGAACACAGAACAAACTACGGAAATAGAATTTATGTATCTGTCTGTTCATGGCCACCTCGGTGTGGAAATGATGGAAAGGAAGAAAAGAAGGGAAGTATAAAATCAAACATGGTTAGAAATATGAAATAAAATTATTTTTGTATACGTAAAGATAATTTTTAAAAATATACATACCGAATGAAGCCATGCGAGTAGACTGTCAGGTTGTGGAAAATAGACAGTAGTCTTTAGAAATCTGTTAAGAAGGATAGTATGTGAATGGGTTATTGTGAATATATAATGACAAAAAGAAGACTGTTTGTAGAACAAAGAAATGCAAGAATACCTAATTTCCGCATTTTCGTGAAACCCCAAACTGTCCGACCGACCGAAGCACGAATACGTCGGGGTGCGCGTTATTGTTATGTCTTCGGCAAGGCTGCACAGGGCCTCAACAGAAATTTTCACTTTGACTGAAAACGTTGCGAATAGTTTTAAAGATGAAAAGAAGGCAGCGATACGGAAGGAAGGAGAGAATAGTTTACAAAACGGTTTACTCTGTGAATGGTACTCTTTAAAAATGACTTGGACGGTGCATGGCGTGAGCATTTCAAATAAATTTGAGGGGTTACCAAGTTGATGCATTTTTTCTATCATTGTTGAAAAAGTAGTCTAAAATTTGATAGGATCATGTGGAGACAATTAATACTACCATTTCAAGAAAATTAATACGTGATATGTATTAATTTTCTTCACTTGGTCTTACATTTATTTCAAATTATTATTATTTTGAAATGTATGACATCTGGAATGCCATGAAAGACGTGAGTATGAGACAGAAATAGGTTTCTATTACTGTCGGATATAATTTTACATGTATTGCACATGTAGTGGTGGATTGTAGTATGTATTTCCGCAATTTGATAATTCAGTTGATTCAGAATGTAGTCCTGATATGTAGGGATATACTGGTATGAAACATAAATACGTAACCAATAAAAAGTAGACTTGGAAGGTCAACAGTAATTTTCATTTCTCGCTGTCAGTCTTAGTTTCTGGTATCATTTTTCTTGAATTACTATCAATAGCAGCAGAATGGAGCATTCATCAACGATTCAATCACGTAATAAGTAACGTTTCTGCAAAAAGAAAGGAAAGTCCTGTAATGTTGACACGGTCTAATAAGGTAGGGGGTCAGGAAATCTCACCCAAGTCTGGACTGGTTCGTGATACCACACGTTCCAGTATATTGAAAAAGTCTCTTGCTGTTTCCGTTGAAATTCTATGGGGAAAAGTTTCAGAAAATTCCATCAACGAAATAATTGCAATAGTTTGTGACGATGACTTCGATGCGAAACTATTCAGGTTGCAGGTAGGATCCCTAAGTACGTTCAAGGAAACAACAGAAGAAGTTATTAAGACGTGTCGTGAAGGAAACTGACGGGACAAATGGGAGACTGTCCGTATTCTCTTCTTCGGAGTGACTAATTATTATGATATCATTCAGGAAACTATATCTTTCTATTAAAATTATGACGGCGTATAGGAACACGTTACAGACGTAAAATGCCGAATTTTACTATTAAAATCAATTACGTTGTTTTTGTTCAACTTGTATATTTTTATGTACTTCATTTTATTTATAGTTTCCAAGTGCATTGACTTTTCGTCAATGTCCAGAATTTCAATTTTTAGTTTCACGTGTTTCTAGCGACATTATTGCAGGAAGACGACAATGTACAAATTAGTTGTGATTTTTCTATTCTAGATACATGTGATAATCATACACTATTGAGAGTTTTACCGAAACATAAGCAGATGTCTACGAAAAATGTGTTTGGTGGATATATTTCGGCAAGGTTTCGAACCGTGCCGAGGTGAGTCACAAACAATATTGTGTTGAAAGAAAGTGCGGTCTGCTTAGTGCGCGCCATGATAAGGAAGCCTGCGACTGTCGGACTGAAACCAGGACTCAGAGGCGGCTCACCGAATATGTACGACAATGCGACGTTGAAGACCGAGGGTGTGACTTGTCGTCGCGCAGATTGTAGCAGGCGCGCTGAATACAGTTAATACAGTGTACGCAATGTAATTATACATACAGTATATAGTAATGTAATGCTTACTTACAGTTATCATGAACCACTTTGTTGTGCGAACTCTACTGTGAGACGTAGTGCAATAATTTTATTTTATACAATTACCCTCGTCCTTCTCATCGAGACATGAATAAAAATCGGACACACAGTCATCTGTAAATTTCATCCAGCAAAGAATATGAGACTTTGTTTTGGTCATCTATATATATATATATATATATATCATATCATATTAAATTTTCTAATTGTTGTCGCATCGTTCCGTCGTTTCCTTTTCTTCATTCATTACTGACCTGCCTCCTCATTCTTCTCAGCTTGAAAGGTGGACGGAAGTTGGAGTGGTATTTTCAAGGTGGAGAAGCTTAGTGAATCAAACTTTCACATTTGGATACAGAAGATCCAATTTGTTCTTGCCTTCCGTGAATTGGAAGATCACATCACTGACACTCCCACTCCAATAGAATCTGAAAATGTCGTCGAATAGAATGAAAAGGATGCCAATGCAAGGGCCATCTTCCGTCTAACATTGAGTAATGAACACTTGGAACACGTTAGAGGGATTAGGAGTGCAAATAAAATGTGGAAGTCAATTACAAATTTGTTCCGACTTCAAAGTCTTCCTAATAGAATAAATTCACGCCACCGTTTCTACTCTGCAAAAATGGAGGATGACAAAAAGGTTATGAAATACATAAGCCGTATTCGTCAGCTATCTGATGACTTGGAATCCATGGATGTGGTTGTCTCCGATCAAGAAATGGCCATGACTGTTCTATGTGGACCTCCATCCAAGTTTGAACATCTTATAGTAGCAATAGATGCCGTGGCCGATGACGAAAAACTTACTATGGACATTATGAAAAGTAGGCTACGCCAAGAGTAACAAAGAATGGGTGCTCGTATCATTGATGTACCATCTTCTGGCCACGCCTTAGTTAGAAATCTTCAAAATAGCCGCTCATATCGTCATGTACCGGTTTGCTCACATTGTAAAAGGAAAGGAGACTCAGAAAATTATTGTTGGACAAAATACCAAAAATTGAAACCAGATCAAAGAGGGATTATTAGTCAATTAAGAAATACCGTAAATGATTCGGATGAAAGTTCTAAAAGAATGTCTGAGCTATGCCTAATTACAGTAAATGTACACGCAATTAGAATTTCTTGGATATTGATTACGGTGCCACATCGCACATGTCATTTGATTAGGAGATATTTGGTAATTTTGAAGAAGTGGAAGAGTTCTCGGTAAACATGGGTGATCGATCCAGCGTCATGGCATGTGGTCGTGGTACGGTACATGTAAAACTATATGTACAAGGAAAATCGGTGAGGTGCATAC
>JAULBU010007213.1:0-25437 GCA_032358235.1 Odonthalia washingtoniensis
TATTCGCGAAGGGAAATAACCAACAGTAGTTGGAGTGGTCGTCCCGTAACATTAGGACGTACTCCTATCGAGAAACAGTTGGTGCAATTTCGATGTAGTCGAACTAAAGAAGATCGTTTAGGTTAGTTCCATAGACGGCTGGACCGAAAGGTCGTGGAAACTCCCCCGATTGTCGAAAGACAATGCATACAGGAGGGAACAAAGGTCTGAACGTCCGGCGAAATCGTCGACCAGAAAAAACAACGACGCAAAGCAATTTCTGTAGATTAGGAACCGCGGTTTTCGTTTGGCCCAGTATGTGCGATGACGTAGAAGTGGAGAGGGACGTCGACGGATTTGTCTGGAATCCAAAAACCTTCAACAGGATTCTTCTACAGTCCCTTGTGTTGGGACAAGTGTAGAGGGTGCCCGGCGGCGAACTTTGTCTGAACAGTCGAGATCCCGTCTCGTGACGGCCTCTCAAATTCCGTGGAAGAGGACGTAGGTAGAACAGGGACGTTGAAGAGACGGCGAACGACCTCAGGGACGATCCTGCCACTCAGAACATATGCCCAAACATTATTCACACTCTTGATGTGGACGCATGTATAGTTGTAGGCGCTCAACCGGACGTGCCAACAGAGAACCTTACGCACAGAAATTTGGGACATGTCGTGTACAACCTCCAGTAGATCGAAGAGGAAAATTAAGTTGTGGTGATCGGTATAGAGGTCGAACCCGTCGTCAGTTGCGAGTAACCAATGCATACGCTCGACGGTGGCCATGATGGCGTGAGCTTCTTTTTCGACTGTATACCATCGAAGTTCCGCACCACGGAAGTGTCCCGAAAGGAAGCAGAGAGGTTGGTGCCGTTGAGAGCCATGCGCCTTTGGTAGGTCTTCAGTAGAAAATTGCGTGACTACGCCCGACCATAGCAGATCGGAGGCGTCAGTTTAGACACTTAGTCGTCTACTTACGTCACGGTGAGCCAAGGTTACTTAGTTTTCAAGTGCACGCTCGCACTCGATAAAAGCATCGTCTTTAGCAGGACTCCAGTTCATAGATGTCAAGGTGATTCTTGCCGCTGCGATCCGAGTTCGTTTTCCAGCCTTCGTATACACATCTTCCAAAAAGGCTGACAGTGGACGAATAATCGACTAAAATCGAGGGATGGAAGAGGGCATCGCTTACATGGCGCAAACAAACTGCTGCAGTTCAGCACCGTTTTGAGGTGTCCTCATGTTTTGTAAGCCGCCTATACGTGTAGGGTCGAAACGTATGCCGTCCACAGAAATAAGTCGGCCACACCAACGGATAGACGTGGCAAACAAGGTGCATTTCTGTGGATGCAATTTAAAGTTATGTTCCACGCAAAAATCGAGAAATTTTCGGACACTTTCCACGTGTGCTGACACTGATTTTGAATGGATGATAATATCATCCAGCCACCATAGAATTGTTGAACGCATGTTGTCTGGCAAAAGCGATGCCAACGTGGACTGCAGGTACATGACGGCATTTGTCGTCCCGTGTAACACGCGTGTGGGTGAGAATATTCCATCTGGCGTAATGAACGACTGGGAAGATTGAGAAGACGGGTGTAATGGTAGCTGTCAATAGCCGTGGCTCAAATCGAAAGTAGCGTAGAAACGCGACCCAGCCGTTTTCGTCAATTCCTGTTCCAAAATTTTGTTAAATCTCACTTTAGAACTATTTTTGGATATCATCATTGAAACCACCGTTTCTACTATTCACAATTCCTTCCAAGTTCAAACTGAAACAAATTTCCTGGATTTTTGGTTTAGTTTTGTGAATTCAAACTACTTGCTTCCTTTAACGGAAAATGTTTTCCAATTGTCTTGTACTACTGTTACTGACGGCGAAAATGATAATTGATCTCTTATGAAAATGTGAATTTCACCCATTCAGTTCTTGAAAGTAAGAATTCGTTTCGTAAAACTTTGCTGCATTCGTTCATTTCTTACCTTCCTGTACCATGTTTTGTATTTCTGGAGGTCATACATGCACTGTTGTTGAAATTTCGATTACATAATAGATTAACAGCTATGTACAAATGTGGGACTTTTAAAAAATAATTCCGTTAATTATTGTAACTACACGTAACAACAAAACACTGAATACCTGGCATTCATAAAATTACCAGTTTTTTGCCAAAAAATATGAATGGTTCCCGTGTACATCCACTTTCTTTCACCTCTTGGAAGTGTAAATTCATTCCCGGAAACACAGGCAATAGGACTAGAAGGAGAATAGGAATGACCACAGCAGCGGTAAATAGAAAATGGGAGCAGAAGAATACAACTAGAACAACCGGGACAACAAACGATGCGCCTGACGACAATGATGAGAAAGACGAAAGCCTTGGCTAGGAAATATGAAGACAATGACACCGTACGAGGCGAAGGAAGAAGAAGAGAAATCGTAAAAGAACACGGCGTATAAGGAAATCGAACAAGTGAAAACAGCAAAATACAGTACAAAAAAGTAACTGCAACGTGGCGAGAAAATTATTCAATTAACTACTGATATTTTCGCTGCTACACTTTTTCATGATAATTAACAGGATTTACTTTAGTACTATTGGTCGATGTTAACACATTGAGACATTCAAATTCGTGAAAAATGTGATAGGAGAGGATAAAACGGTTGATTGACGTGATGTGATGATTGAGGGGGAGAGGGTTGATGTGATGAATATGTGAAGAGATGAGATGATCAGACGGGAGATGAGACGGACGATATGCTGATGATGATATAAAGAGACTAAGGAACAAACGGACGAGGTGATGATGATATGAAGAGATGCTGATGAGACGGACGTTATGATGATGATGATATGAAGTTGTAGGAAGAGGCGAATGATATGATGATGATATGACAAGAATCTGATAACAAAAACATAAACAGATTTACGACCAACACGAAACAAGTCATACAAACTGTATAATCGACACAGTACCACCCACCACACAGTATTATTTTACAAAAATAGAATAAATACAAGTGGAAAGACTCACTGAAAGCTGTTGACGATGGAAAGTCATAACACGTGTATAGTACAGTAAGTAGCATTAAATGACGTTGTCATCCGAATCGTGTCTATGAGCACATATACTTTCTATCTACGAGGTCGGATTCATTCAACTAGGAGCAATTTCACTTTACACTATCTACCGGTAGTTAACGGTGAATGTACATTACACATGTTGATTTTCTCTTATTTCAAAGATCAGTATACACACGTCATTCGAAACATGAACTATAAATAATAAAAATACACCACAAATTTCACGATATTTATTAAAATATAAATTACCCATATCTCAACTAGATTAGATAATACTGTTCCAATTCTAACAACAAAAACTCACACCGGTGCCGCGCTAAAAACTAACCTGCAGAGTCAGAGGCTACTTAATTGTTGCTCTGTTAGACGTGAACACACGGGACTTTATCAGAGCTATTTCGATATACCTCCCGGAAAATATTCAGCAAGGATATTCAATCGTATCAGGAGGATAGATCAAGTTTTCGCATCTGACCGACGTATATTCGTTAATTGCATAACATATATATTTGCCTATTTTTCTGGATTCAATCGAGAACTACTTACATATTTCCGATTACAAGGAAAGATATTCGATTTATTATATATATTTTATACATTGATTTGTAGGTATATATCGACAGTTTGAACTTTATACATATAACTCATGACTCAACCAACAAATCAAAAGGGAATTTGGAAAAGATTCATAGAGCACAAGTTGGAAAGCGAGGCATAGAAGACTTTAATTTCAATCACCGAGTAATTGCCGACGCGATGTCCATCAACTCCCGACTAGTTCTTCACATGGTAGACGAATGTGCTCACTTTCTAGTACCATGTTTGAAGTAACAATCAAGTCACAAACGGCGAATAAGATTTGAAAGAGCATACAAAATAAATGGGTATTGACGTATATGCGACCTCCACACTACCTCTTCGTAGACCAAGGCTCTACCTACATATCCAATTAAGTAGGGAGCAGCTTGGAGGCACCTGGAGTCAAGATGTAAGACACTCCAATATAGAAACCTGGCTCTTTTGGACTGGTAGAGAGATATCATACACCATTTCCCAGCAAATAAATCAATCTAAGGCATTCACTGGACAAAAGAGAGGAACAAGATGAAGAATGTCTTCACATGGCAGTACATGCTAATAATACGACCATGTGGCACAAAGACTTATAGCCCATGATTATTTTGTTTGGTGCTATTTCCCATCCTACCCGAGCAACAACATCACCAAAACCAATTAAATAGACAAAATTCAATTGAAGAAGCGAAACGTGACGTCGACCTTGAACAATCGAAGAAAAGAATCTCTTTTGCACTACGACTCCTAAACATCGCAAAAGAAAGAGAACAGTCTTCAGATTTGAAATCACTGCAATAGAGCTCGCCGGTTCTCGTATACAGATCGACAACCAAGAGGTGAGAATTCTTCTCAAATCATCTCTTCTTATGATAACAACTTAGTAGTGCAATTAACAAGAGGAAGACGAATCTTCAGAAGTACTTGTGTGAAACCATATGTTAAACCGATACGAATGACAGAGCCTAAAGAAAGAAGAGATACTTGAATATGAAAAACTTTGAACAACAACCTAACCAACGATAAAATAGATCTGGGAAAACAGTACGAAAAACACAAGTGGAAAAGTGATCAGTACAAGAAAGAGCATTCAGAAACTGTAACGGTATACCTGAGTAGATCGAGTGAAATCTCAAAAATGAAGTCACCAAATGATGTGATTTTATTTAGAGCCTGACAAAACTTGTCAATCCCTACGAATGTTTTTAAACTTTCCAAAAGTTCCCTCTTTTGATTCCCTCTTCAATCTATAAAGGCATTAACAGCTATCGTTTTAAGTGTTTGGTATACAATTTTTTGCTCTAATTTCAGAACAGCCGACGGATATCTTAAAATTGCACGGTATTGTGTAGCACCACCCATCCCGCCTTTCGTCTTTGAGTATAGCGGTTCGGAACGATGCTTGAAAAGTTTTACCTGGAGGAATGGCCCTTCGTTCTTAACTGTCTCGTTTACCATTTTCCAAAACGGAAAATAGTCATGAATTATTCTGAGGCCGTTAGGATCCGTGAAATTTGGTATGTCTCGTTCAATGTTATGAGCCCAGCATACTTCCTTCTAAACAGTCTTTAAAGCTGTTAGACATCTCTGTTCGATAGAAATTGGGATGTTTAAAACTACAATGAATAAAATTCCTGTCTTCCCTGCAGAAATTTAGACAACAAAATCGACGTTTAGTGGAATGGATTGGTGTAGCATTTTACCACAGTGTTCACGCGGAATAAGACTACAAAAAGTATCATCACCTACAATCCAGGTTCTTATATCCGATTTCATGTTTTGTAAAGACTTCTTTGAACTAGAATCTGAGATGCTAGTTTTAATTTCTACTGACGCGAGGCAGTGTTCAGTTTGGTCATAGAAACATAGGCTTTGTGCATCAATTAAAGCGATTCCATCTGGTGAGGAAGCTAACCATTCTAATTCTCTCATCACCAGCATACCACATTCATATGATGAAATTATAAACGATTTCTTTGCCAGTGATCTGATTACTGGAGACGCATTTGCCATACTACGAATAACTGCCTCCATTGATCTGGAATTTGAAAACCAAGATGTTACTAGATTCTTCTACCACTCCGTCGATAAGCGTTGTAACAATTCAGAAATGCTACCATAATTCAGTGTTGATCGTAGGTATGAGTTGTTTAATACAACGGATCCAGAAACGGTTCCTGTGGTACGAAATTTTGAAGCAAAAGCCAATCAGCACATCTCTGTGATTTGATCAACACAGAACATGCTTTTTCTATCATTTCCTGCATTTCAACCTTCTCTGGGTAGTATTAATCCTGCTAAACAATAGATTTTTGACAGATGCTTTGGAACGTGGAAGTGCTTTCCAACTCTCGATTGCCGTCGACAGTGATTCTAGTACAGAATAAAGAAATCTGAAGATGTTGCTGTAATTATTTGTTCCATGGTCTTTAATAGCAATTTCAGAAACTTATTACTTTCCTTTAACCCCTTTTCTCTTTTTCTTTGCACAGAATGTAGCAAATACAGCATCATGATCATCTGTGACAATAAATGTGGTACTTCTATCGTAAGCAGAAGACGTATTAGCAGTTCTTATGATCATAGAAGTCTCACTTGGGGAAATATTTACATCATCTTCAAAATTATTATTATTATCTTCGTCACTTAAATCATATTCATTCTTCCTCAGATTTTTCATCGACATTTTCATTATTCTCATCATTCTGCCGTGTGGCATCAAAATAGGGCTTACCTTCGACAGGTTGACATCGTAATAGATGCTTTGGCATAATCATTATGATACCCACCCCTTTTGACATCAGTTTTGTTGGTAGGTAAATAGAACCGTATCCACGGTCACAAGTCACAATGAGTCCATGCATAGAAATCTCACCTCTTCCTTCTAATAAATCCTCAAACAATTTAACTACATTTGATTTTTTCGATTCACCTCTGCGTCTAAACAGGACACCATATATGACTCGAAAAAGAGCATCGAATACAGCATCAGATGCATGTCCCTCTTTGTCAGCCTTTCTATTACTGATGCACTTTACTTGATTATCTTTTGATCTCATTCCATGAAGATCATCATCAATTGTAACGAATGTTTGCAAAGGTGTTAATAATAATGTTCCAGATATTTCATAAGCACATTTTTCAAATGATTCTAAACGAGGCGTTCCATCTCTCCGTGACAACCAAATTTCATCTCCCATATCTTCACGACACGTTGCAGGGTAACCAAGAATGTTGTTAGCAATGAATCGTATACAATGGACTAGTGGAACTTTGCAGTCGTGTCGAGACAGAGCATCTACCGCCTTTTCTGAGCTAAGCTCACAAAGATAAGCAAATAGAATTATAGAAACATACCGATACATATCCGATAACTCAACCTTCTTCCTACCTAGTTCATGAATTGCAATATGACCATTCAACCATTTTCAAAGTTGGTTCAATGTTTCTTCCTTCATGAAGCACAGAATTCCCACTTTACTATCGTTAAAATTAGCTGCACGAAACTCTACTGCCAATTTTGACATCGCTGAATTAGTAAAAAGTCTAGCCCTTTCCGAAACTATCTTTGATGCGAACACATGTTCAAAAATTATACTTTGTGAAGTATAATTATTCTTCCATACTTTCGTTGGATCTTCATATTTGTAAATTGATCCACGCATTTTTCTACCTCCACATCCATCTCGTCCCCGCCCACTATTTCCCCTCCCTCTCCCACCCATGATCTTTTCTCTTCCTCTTCCTCGGTGCTCGGTGCTACGTCAGTGTCTTCGGAGAAGAATGTTGCGCTCCATTCACCGCAGTTTCGGAATGCATTCAAACATTCACTATTCCATTGTAATTCGTATTTATTGAATTGAAAAACTAGGACCTGAAACTGGGGTGTAAGGAAGAAAAGGAAGTTCAACTAGAAAGTAAACTACTGAATTCTCAGTATTGGTAATGTAGCATGGGCCAAATCTGTTGATTGTGTATGATGCTGTAGTTTACGTGGTTTGTATACTGCAGTACGTTTAATCTACTGTATGTTTTATACCCTGTACGGTTCCTTTCCTTGTAGTACAATGTAGTTTTACTTAAAAAATATCTGAAAAAATGAACGAACATGTAGTACACCGTCATATAAATCATACGTAACATGAAGATTTGGGCAGTACACCGTTACACAGTTTTTTCAAAATATGTAGTAACCTGTACGTGTAATACACAACGGGCCTACATTTTATGAAGAACCGTGAATGATTTGTCAATCACGAATCTCCGGATACAGAGTTACGTGAATGATTTCAGTGACTTGTACATTCCTACATTGTATTTTTATGAATGTCAACTGAGACGTTATCTGCCCAAATCGAAGATTTTGTGGATGAAATCTAGGTTTGAAACTGGAAACAGGTGCAATATAGAAAATTTCTAGTACAGTGTATATGCTACAAAAAGGAGAAATATTTATTGACTTATGCTTGATATGCATACATATAATGATATAGAAATAGGCATATAATGATATACCATATCGTTACATGCAAAAAAAAATAAACGCACAACCATATGATAAAATGTGTAGAGAATAGTTTAGTAAGGTGAAAATTGAAAGGAACTGGTATTTAAATCAATCATAAGGGAAAAGAAAAATGTTCTCTGCGTCAGACTAAAAGTAGTATGGTAAGTAACAAGACCAAAATTGAAAATGTTACGTACCGCATATGTGATATCAGTGATATGACATTATGAACATCATGAATCTGTTTCTGAAATCATTGAAAAGAAAAAGAAAAATGTTCCTTCGTTAGCACTACAAATAGTAAAGTAAGAAACAAGAACAAAATTGAAAATGCTACTTACCAAAGACATATTACGCACACCAGGTACGGGTACCATAAATAAAATATTCGGTTGTTATCCAATAAAACTTGAGATCGTAACATCATGTCTCGATGTTATGACCGTAAACAATAGGATTGTACGAAATATAAAAGTGGGAAGTGATTAGTAAATTTATAATATCATTCAGTGTTGATAGAAGTTTTTAAATGAAGAAATGAAGTGAACATACCTCGTACTACATCTTTCGACTTTTCATAAATTATGGAGTTTGGCCGGATAGTATCGGATGCGGATATCGAAGTCGTAAATGGTGGCATGATGCTGTTTCGGAATAAAATAAAGGAGGGTTGGGAAAGGGAATATGATGATGGTCAAAACAGGAGGAATGTTTCATCAATGATGAAAGTGAAAAACAAGGAGAAATCTAAACATACCTGAAAGGCGTCGTGGGCTGGACATGTTGTACTGCTATGGTTGAATTTTTAGTTGATTACATGTAATTTCAGATGAATTCCATTATCCGAAAGTGTGAACGGTTCCTTCATCCATGAATGGAAATGGTGAAACCGTTCGGACTCCCTAGTGTGAGTTCTGCAGCAAAAGTGGCGAATAAAAAGAAAATGAACCAATGCAGCAGTAAAAATTAGAGAAAATTAGGACATTACAGCACAGAATCGGTGGGAATTTAAGTTATTATTCCCAAAATAAGACGGAAAGGGAACGAAAAGATTGACAGGTACGAAATCGAAAACTTATTGTTGATTTTTCATATCATACAGTAATATGATCATATTACTGTATAAATTCATTACATGAGATCTGCCAATGTGTATTAATATAAATAATTAGAATAACGATTCGAATTGCAAATATATAAAAAGAAAATTTATAATCAATTTAATACGGAAATAATATTGCTGAAAATATACAACTAAAATTCAGTAATCATGAATCCCAAATTGTGAGAAAAATTGGGATTGTATTGATCCTTGATACAGTTCTGTAATTGAAAATGAATTTTAGCCCTCCTCTCATGAAGGATAATGCATGCACCAAACTGCATAATTTGAAGACCTTTGGTATCTTGCTAAAAACACAATCAATACCTGTGTTGCCGTTTACTCAACTGGTCTCGTCATCAACAGCAACGTCAAAAAGCTCCTCTGTTATGCAGTAATAGATAAGGATAAGAATTTAAAGCCGTGGAAAGAAAACACGTTCGTCAGGGAGGTTTCATGGACTATCACAAGATGAAGAAATTTCGCCAAGCACAGATATTGGAAGTACACTCCGTGTAAAGAAAAGGGACGGATAAGGAAAGCGCACGGGTGTAGATGATGGACTTGGTTTCGAAATTCTCCCAGCCTGCCGAAACGGTTATCAATATCTGTTTGGGAACATTACCTGTTGCTAGAGCTTGTTTTTTACAGCCAAAATACCGCCGTTTCATTCGTTGCGAAAAGGATACATCTTGCGTGAATCAGTCAAGAAAGTATTTGGTGTAGGTTCATGAACGTCAGCTACTGAATGCGGGATAGGATTTGACAGCCGATTTCACAGTCAAAACAGCAGCAGAGAGATTTTTAACGGCAATGGATGCATTAAAGGCAAGGAAGAGGGTTGATATGTGGAAGACACCAACTGGCCTTTTGCCTGTCCAAACCTTTCCAGACTAAATTCTTCACTACTTCGGAACAATCTACAACGACTATGAAATTTTCAAGAAGTGCAAGTATGGGCCAAAATCCCGATGTGATGCAAGGTACTTTTCGATGTTTCACAGAGTTGATCCGAGGTGCTTGATTTGTTGCGAGGACGGTTCTCTGTGTGTTTCAGTACGAAAATCAAGAATAAAACACCGCGAAGCTGATCTCGGTGTTTTCAGTGAGAGAAATTTCGGACCTAATGAACCCATCGGTTCCTACTTCGGAGCTTTGGTGTACACAGACTTGGGTAAAAAAGGTCAGATCGCAAGAACATATGGTGAGGGCCCATGGAGGCAACCGTTAAAGACTTTGTAAAATGGGCATACCCTCCCCAGATTGATTTCGTCCAAAACCATCCTTTCTCTGCGTCCGAATCTCGTATAGATTCAATATCATCGTAGATGTTTTGTACCTGCATCGTTATGAAAATTCCCTTATCACATAGTTACCATCTACAGCGTCATAATCAACTCATATTTATCAACATCATGCTCAAGATTTGACCAACTTCACCATCATCTCATTATCATCTCGTTATTAGCATTTGGTCATTACGAATATTTCTTATCATCTCATCGTCATCGTCAGAATCATCAACAAAGTTATGCTCTTCACCATCATCACCAACATCATCATCAAAGTCATCATCAACGTCATCATAAACATTACGATCATCATCATATTCATCAAAATATATGATCATCAACATCATCTTCAAATCTATGAAAGTCAACACCATCGTCAACATCATCTTCAACTATATGATCATCAACTTCTCAACCAACATTATTGTGGGCATTACCTTCATACTGAACTCACGCATCATTATCATCATCATCGTTATCATCGTCATCATCGTCATCATCAACTCATCGTCATAATTTTCAGCATCATCGTATCATCGCTTCTTGGCTGTGTCACACGAACCGGTGCACGCAATTCGAATCAACATGGTCGATTTGGCACTCAACTCGATTTCTCTCGTGTGACACCGCCCACCCTTGGGGATTGATCCTAAATTTGTTGGACGACATGATTTGGTATAGCGATGATGTCGTTGTGAGGACATATTTGGTAAGAGGATCAGCTGGGTTCTCGTTCTCAGCAATCCCAGGAAAGAGATCAAGTTACCCAATGTAATAGCTCTTCCGTAAGGTCAATACGTCAATTTTTAAGCTCCTCTACGCGGTCTGGCCATCATTTACAACTGTGAAACATAGAAACTCGTATAAATGGAATAAACACGAAGATAGATATCAACACACTCTAGAATCCTAGGTCATATTATATGCGGTATACTTCAGACATATTCCATTCTACTCTACAATATTCTATTCCAAACTTACACGTGGTAATTATCAAAGTACAACATTCTATTTTCACACTTGGACGGGGTAATATTCGACCTATTTCCATTGTGTCTCTGATTTGGCTTTCGATGTTATAATTTTTGTATAAGAATTTCAATCGCACCTCCACGGTTATTTCATATTTTTTCTGTCTTCTGATTCTTTTAGTACAATATTAAACTTAAAGTTTATATTGTTATCGACTCTGGCATTGATACTTATATCAAGAAGTCAACCGATCGGTATTGGTACTGATGCAATCTCTTCCGTCTATCTTTCAAATAGTCCTACTACAGCCTTACTTTGGCCCCTTGACCGATTTCCATTGCTGTCTACCTTTGATTGAGCCACAGTGCTACCAGTTCCCACTTCCTCCTCTACCTCTTTAACTGAATACTACAGTAGCTCATTTACTATTCACTTCCTGTGACTACCACTGCCATACGCTACTAAAACTATTTAAACGTGGCAGATAATGACACGTGGAATATACTGACACTTGAAGGATACTGATCAAGGAGTTGATTTTACACCAACTTCTACCTACCAAATGCCTCTCACAATACAGTTGACAATCCGGATTTCTGTGTAAATACAGAGTGTAGTATAAAAAAATGGTCACCTCTTATGAAAATTATAAAACAAGAAGAACAAGAAGAACAAGATCCACCATCTTACATTTCCTCCGAAGAAAGCAAGAAGAACAAGAAGAACAAGATACTTTCTACGTCTTCCGATACGTATCAAAGAACAGCAGACGAGCCCCAACTGAGAAAAATAAACGATACACCAGTCCAAGCACATACCATCCGCTCGGAAGCAAACCGAATACAAACATTTTCCGTGCAAAACAGATTGAATAGCCTGTTCAACGCAACCAAACATCCTTGTTGCGTTTCATCGATACAAAGAACGACATCATCCCAACGAAAAAAGCAAAGTATACATAAATCTTGTTCGAAAGAGAAGTATGAAGAAAGAAGAAGCGGAAACGCGAGCCAAGTCAAAACGTGATGACCGAATACATCTTTGAATATGAAACGGTAACGCGTTACAAGCGATGATGTCGCCGAACCGATTCGATTAGGGCAACCTCAGATTTCGTTAGAACTCTTTCTATAGCCACAAAAGACTTCCTCGAATAATACCCTATCCCGGAAACAAGAACTTTTAGACTCCCAACAGCACTAGAAGACCTTCTAGAGAAGCTACTTAACACTTTTCCTGAACGTGATAAGTTATTTGTAGACGAATACTTCAGAAGGCTACTCGCACCGGTCGACCTCCTAAATTACATTGCTAAGCTATACGGCATGCCAAACTATGCGTTTGTAAAACTTCCAGACTTGGGACTGCATCAAAGGACATCGACAACTACGCACTACAGTTACACTTGTGGCTGGGTCTTGTAACTAAACGAAACAATTCTTTCCTTATACTCTATTATCGAGATATTCAACGCCGGTAATGAATTGATATACGATCCACATGCTTCATCACCGATACGCTGAACCCACGCCAACGGTCTTTCGCCTGCAACAACATCACCTCCTCGTGGACCAAGTTCAGAGAATAATAGACCAATAAAGCCGACTTCAACTACCGTGATCAATGAGGAACAAATTACTAAGATCCTAAACGAGACACCAAAAAACCATCTACCCGGCCTGAAAGGAACCAAAGAACAACATCCCACAATTGAGAGAGATATGACGAACGATTACATCCACTCTATTTAAGTAAAAACAAAATATCAAGCATTTCAGATGAATGCGGGACAGATCACGACCGCCAAAAGCGGGAACTTCAAAGATAGCTGCTTCGGCAACAAATTTAAAGAAAGTTTTCCAAATTTACTACGCGACTAATTCAACAACCAAATACAACTTGATGAGAAAAGGATATCCATATTCTTTAACAATGTTCTTAAGTAGCCTGCACGAACATGTTGTTCAAGTAACATAAACGACGGTATGGATTTCGAAACCATGTCGTCAATAATGCTACATGTATTCGACTCAACAGACCGCCAGAGAGGAGCACAATGAAGATTACAAAACTTATCACTCACTGCCTACATGGTAGAACAAAAGATAACCGACGATGCAATCGGTATTTACAAATTCACAAAACACAAAAATATTTGCGAGCCTCAGTGCCTTCCACTATATATCCTTAAGACATCTAAGCTGAAAGTATTAAACTCCGCGGTCGCCTTTTACGAATAGGCGACCATTCCAAGGACCAACTGCATTTTAGGGCACTAAAAGTACCAGAGATTCAAGATACCTATAAAACATTCCATAACACTATCCAATGAACGGTACAATCTGGAAAACAACAAAAATAGTACATCATTCATTACCCTCTTTGGTGAATACGGGAATGAACCATAAAACTGTTTTGGCAACAACAATTATCAGCACCACCTAAACAACTTTAACTATCACAAAACAACAAAAACAACTCCCGACGCAACAATCTCAATATCCAGAACCCATCCCAACAACACCACTAACAAGGAATGTCACAGCGAAATTATCAACAACGCACACCCAAACATAGATAACAATGTTACAGATGTGGTTTCTCCGCGGAGGTCACCCTTGAATCGATGCACAACCGGGGCAATTAAAATCTACATAATCAATCGCTTAAAAACGAGAGAAGTCTATCTATATATTGGCAGAAGTGATCCATGGTTAGAAACTTGACACACTCGACACGCCAATGAATAAATAACATCAATTGGAAGACGAACACTATGATGAAGACAAACCACACACCTTTGCAACTCAGCTACTCACAATAAACAATCTACAAGACTCCAAGGATGAAAAAAAAAACCAACAAAGGACTGGATGAATCTATTATTCAATCACAAATCTCGAACCTACTGTACGCAATATCAGTCTCATATGACATGAGTAATATACTTTGTCGTAATTCAAGATTTAAGTATATTCAGAAGAATGTAGTGGATCAGAACAAAATAATTGTCTGCAGCAATGTTTATGTCGATGATGAATTTTTGAAACTGAACACACATTTTACACCAGCTTTTTGCGTGGACAGCAGAGCACCCCGCAGAATCATCGGAAAAGCCGAATTAAAAAACATAGTCCATCATTTCAACATTGCAACAAAAATCAACACTCCAAGTTATCCTTTAAATTTGGAGAGCATATCTGCTCAGCGCTAGTAACAGTCAGATTCATGCTCACAACTCCATCCCCAGTTGAAAATATCAAATTCAAACTAGACGTAATAGATATTAATATACCTCCTCTGATTGGCCTTGACATTGTCGAACACCATGCATAGGTGATAGGTAACGTCAACAACAAGTTTAGAGAAGGAACAAATCAGCGAAGGAGGTACTACATTTTACTTTGAAGAATGGTTTGTATCGATCTATCGGAGCTCTTTATTACACCTTCATACGCTAATTTATCCATTGGAGGCGTTAGATATAAATTTCAGGAACGAAGAACTTCGATGCCTCCACCGACACTTATTTCATCCAACACCAAACAATCTCTTCACCATATTACGAATAATTCACCAAAAGGACGCGGACACCCAAATATTGATGACATGAAACGACATATCGTCAAGATGAGACCCTTGTCAAAGGGTATCTTCCACGCAGTTCCATTTCAGGGTTAGTTTTGGATCAGATACAGCTAGATTTAATGAAATAATCTTTATGGATGTCTTTTACATACCTATAAAGAAAGAAAACACAGTATTATACATATTATAGACGCGGGAACCCATTTCAGTGCTGCCGTTTGATTGAAAATATGGAAAAACACCATTTGGTCGTGTTTGATCCGATGATGGAATTCATTATATACCGGCCACCCGAATCGAATATTGGTCGAATAAGGTTCGAACTTTGGTTCTTCCTTCATACGATTTGTGGTATTGAATGACATAAAGTTGGTAAGAACCGGCATAGAAGAACACAAGAGTATGTCGATATGTGAACTATTACATGAAATTAGCAGGACTACGGTACGTAAGATTTCCATGGAACATGCAAAACAAGAATTCAATCTAATCTTGGTACTTTTCGTCAAAGTGTGATATGATACCGCTGGGATGTACGCATTAGTGCCTTCAGTTCTACTTTTCAGGGGATATTCGAGAATCTACATCCCTGAAGACTATGGGAGACGCTTAACTACTGATGAAAGAGGCGACATAGCCTTCCAAATTGGAAAAGAGATGAAGAAACAAATAGATTTCTTTTGTGTGACAAGAGCTTTAACATTGAATGATGCGAAAGCAACTGATGCTACATTCGAACCGGGTGATCACATTTATGTATGGAGTGAAGAAGGACATAGAAAGAAGAATGGAGAATATTCAGGACTATGAAAAGTGTCATCTTTAGACAGAAACTCCAAATAAATATACATCTTCGACATCCAGGACTCTAAACCATGTCTTTACGCCATCACGTAAGGAAAAAACTTATCTATTATCAATTTTCAGTCAACAGAATTATTTAACGAACTCAACACGTACCTCAACTTCTACTGCACACCGTCTATCGGAGACGACACGTTTTAATGACCGAGGTTTTAATCCAAACTGATTCAAGATTGCAGACACCAGCAATGATGAAGGCACGAAGAGACGAAATAATCAGTCTCATTAAAAGAGTAACATTCAAAATATTTCTCAAGGAAGAAGTACATGCCAATGCCAACATATCTACAGAAAGGTTTGTTCTCGCTTTTTAATCTTCATGCGATGGAAAATTAAAGCATAAAGCTCGGTTTGTAATCGGAGGGCACCGTGAAAAACCGATGAACGTCATGGTAAATACAAGCGTAATGCTCCAACCATCATCAAGAAGACTTCTTTTGGAACTCGCCTCTATCTTTGGATTTGAAACCTGGACGGCGGATTTCACAAATGCCTTTTCGGAATCCGCCATTCATCTCTCTCGCAATATATTCATAAATTCTTCCGTACCAGAATTTCAACTATACTCCGATTAGTGTATGTAGATAATTCTACAACTCTACGAACTTTATGAATCCGGTGATCCCTGATACCAAACAGAACAAATTTATCACAATCGAGACCTAAATATGTCCACAATATGCCCAGACTCATCATTCCACTTCATCTTTAAAGATGATCGCTTAACTGGACTAAGCAAAGCCTACGTTGATGACCTTCTAAGATCCAGAGACTCATGGTTCAGGAAAGTTTCAAGAATGACAGAAGACCTTTTCGAAATGAAACCACCTTCGACCTTTCCATTCGAATTTAGTGGTTTCAGATTGGCGTTCACCATTGAAAATGTGATGAAACAGATACGGGATTATTACCTCCTCAAACCAGAAACACTAGAAGAGAATACAAGTTTAACAATATTCAGGTATATGCAAATCCGTATAGCCTGGTTATCACACACAAGAACCAATTACTTGTTTGAAATTTCCATGCTCGCCCAGATCATTGAAGAAATTTTTATCAACTCGAAGAGAACTTTCTTGAAACAACCAAATTCTGCAACTAGTTATGCCTGTCAATACGATATTTCATTCACCCTCCCCAAACTGGATCTCGGCTGGATGAAGGTAATTGGATATTTAGACGCTTCATTTGGTAATAATGTTGATCTCTCTTCACAACTGGGATTCGTAATTATGGTAACAGGTACATCAAGACAAATTGTAGCTCTAGTTTTCAGATAGTATAAATAGGAGAGACTTTCCTGCTAGACAATGGCAACAGAAGTCATCGCCTTCTGCAATATCTTTAACGATGCTTTTACTTTATCAAAAGAATCGAGCGAGCTGAAAAAATTCATATCAACCTGGATCTCTTCACCAATTTCAAATCTCTCTTCGATATAATTTCGAAAGGGAGTAGGACATCGGAGAAACTACTAATTTTATATGTAACAGTAGCTAGAAATGGTTTCTGTTAGAAAGAGATATCGAATATTGGTCTTGTACGATCAGAAGCCAACCTTGCGGATGTCGTCACCAAGCTTATGGAACAGGCTGCCATATGCAATATACTTTCCATCATCCACCCACACCCCTAAGCCGAGAAATGGAAATTCCGACACTCTTCAGACAAATATCTATTTCAAATCATCTTTTCAATAACTCAATCAATTCATCACCATTTTTAACAGTTAAATTACTCTCAAAACGTCCTGTCATGATAACACATGAAAATCATTATGATTTAAAATTCTAACAAAAACTTTCCTTTTATTTTAACACAAAATCGTCATGATCACAAGAAAATTATCTTGATTTGAAAAACTCTTTCCACCATACTCTAAAAGTTCTGGTAAATTGAAGTAAACTAATATTGATATATCACAACATCTGAATTACTTCCTGGTATGCATAACATCATCATTATGATTTTAAAACTTAAGAACAACACATCCAAACCTTCGGGTACAAATTAAGTGAACATAATATTGTTATTTTACGAGATATTAATTACTTCTTTGTACACATTTAAAAAAACTTAAAATACATTCTAACCATTTGGTACAAATTATGCAAATACAATCTTAATATATCAAAATATCTTACCTACTCTATCTTCCATGCAAATGGCAAGCTGCGATATAGCAGAATAATGGGACTATTAAATGTAGAAATTCATACAAATTTTATAATCACGAAAATGGATATCTACAAACTCTAAAATGCTAGTTCATGCTATATACGGTATACTAAAAAGTCCATCATACTATAGAAAATTTTATTCTATACTTACACGGGGTAATCTTCAGACTACAACATTCTATTTCCACACTTACACGTAGTGATATTCATCCTATTTTCATTGTCTCTCATTAGGATTTCGGCGTTCTCAATTAGTATGGGAACGTCAATCAAAACTTTACCTTTCTTTAATGTTTTCTCTTTCTTCACTTTCTTTTACTACAATATGAAACTTACTGTTTATGTTTTTATCGACTCTGGTATTGGAGCTCAGATCAAGAAGTCAACCGATCGGTATTGATACTGATCAAGCTCGTCCATCTATCTTTCAAAAAGTCCTATTACAGCCTTAATTGATCCCCTGGACCGAAGACCATTGCTGTCTACTTTGATTGAGCCACAGTACTAGCACTTAGCACTTCCACATCTACCTCTTTAATTAAATACAACAGTATCTCATTGTCGAAAACGTCACTAGTCCAATGAGCTGCCTATGTTCGGTCGTCTTGATCAAATAAAACATGACAGGGGTTATGGGAAAAATAAAAGAGTAAACTCGTACTTTATTGGTCTCTGAGTCCATGTCGTGAAGGGTGGAGAATTGAGTAGTATCCCTGATTCAATCACTAAACTTTACGGTAATAATAACCAAGGAATTATCTACGAGTCTTTTTCAAGCTGGTGTCTCAGATAGGATGATACAGGTCGCGCTGTACGCGTGCGGACTACATGTACCCTAACGCCGCGGATAAAAGAATAAGTGCGTTTGTGGTAGTCTATGTTTTCCTTTGCCGGGTATTGACAGTTAGGTTCTATGGAAGCTGATTCTGTCTGATTTCATGTGTCCAAATATGTAACCCCACTTCTACCGGATTATTTATCACTTCCGAATTACGGTATTTTAATTATCTTTTGAAAAAGAATCCGTTTGCTGACGAGCATTTTTCCAACACGAGCATATCTGTCGTATGTGAATTTTCTCTTCCCATAAAGACAGTTGTATTCTTCCATGTCTATTGCGAGATCCGTTGTTCTTGTTTAATGGAACGGTACAACATACGCTTCTGAAAACGTCTCACTGTACCGTATTTCACTGGTCATGAGATAGATGAACGAAAAATACTTTTTTGTTTTCGAATACGATACGTTTCTAAACCTACTAATCTTAATCAACTCCCATAGTGTGATGAACTCTTTATCGTTTCGCACTAGTAGAACTACATGAATAAGATTCTCTTCCTGTTTCACATCTGGACTGGTAATTACGAAGATAATCTGGAGTGCCGACAAGCGGCGTCGACAACATACCACAACAATCGACTTATACTCCTTGAGTAAAAATCTATCGTCCTCTTAGTCACATAGTTGAGAAATTGTATCAAACTTTCCATCCACATCATCACTTTCAAATGTTACTGAATTCATTTCCAAGTCGACTCGATACTGCTCTTCTTGAATTGATACCACGAATGTATCTGGGTGGTAATTTCTCACATACCGGAGTGGTTTTGGAAAGTTTCTTAACTTATTCACAAGAAACAATAATTCGGTGGAGACGTAATTTCCAATTAAAAAATCTCTCAGCTCTAGGACCGCACCAGTTTTATTTTCCTCCGGCTTGTTTGTTCATTCATGCACGACCTTCATCGTCAAAAAGTCCCAACAATAAAACGTGCCTGTCTCTACAGTTCCTGGAGCGAATTTGCATTTATTATATCCTTACTGTGCATTAAATACGGATATGGTAAGTGCTTCCACAGTAGTTCAATACGCACACCAGTAATTTATATTATGTGCATGTTTTTCTGCACCATTCGGTATCCATCATTGTATAGTCCCATTTTCTTCATTTCCGTTAGCCCCTAGAACAATGTCTGTACCGACGTAGATGGCAGGTACGTCAGAACCATTCGATGGACTTGGCATTTTCTTTCCAAGTAGCTCAAATAAGATAGAAGGACATTTTTTCGATGAGTGTAGCCTTACCCAGATGCCTACTACCACATCCCTTGCAGATTAATATTGCCCGTAGTCATCCTCCAGCAACGTTCAATAAAATTGTTACTACGACCTTTTCGACAGCACTATGTGCATCGGGAGGGGTTTGGAGGTCCCGAAGAGCCTGAAGACATGTTGTTACCAATCTGATGTTTCTCCGTTGGTTATTGTTATTGAATTGATAAGATGAAAGTATGTTATGGTAAGTAGGGGGAATTTGAGGGTTAATCCGTGATATATATTTGTTCCTCAGCGGGTTGGTATGATGTGACATTTGTAAAATTTTGTTGCCGTTGATATGACCATTGTAGAATTTTTTGGCAGTGGATATGACTTGGGTAGTATTTAGTGCAATTTAGTGATATCGCATATTTCATATGTCTGCCATTATCAATTGTTTGAAAAATTTTGGTAACTATTTCTGACGGTAAAATGGCGGCAAATTGCAATACTAATTAAAAGGAAAGTGAAACATTTTCGTGCCTATGAAGTTGAGATTTTCGTAAGAAATTATCACTGAAATGTTTTACGAAAATCCCGACTTCATATGGAGGAAAATTTTCATTTACCTCCAACTTCTGTGGATTTTCTTATCATTTGGATTAATCAAATCTTCATATGTGCGATAACACGACCGTACTATTCACAGCCGAATGACTATTACATCATAGACCCGCTACCGAGGGACTGTTACGTTTTTCTTCATTCGTCCGCACCCACTCTCAGATATTACAAAACAACCACTTCATTTACTAATGTCCTAGTACTACTAATATTTTCATCTATGACATCCCGAAAGGTTTTCAATCATCTATCACCAATCAACACAGATTTAATCGTTTATATCACATCCTCTATTCCAGTAACTAATTATGTCATCATTTTAACGTATCCACTACAATTAGTTTGTATATTTCTCATCGTCTTCAGCAACATTTTCCACTTCAACATTTTACCAACATACTTCATGTCCTCATCTGATTCTTTATATGCACATTCTAGACAAAAACAGCTCCAGAGATCAACATAACAGTACTAGATCGGATGGGATCTGACTTAGGTTGTTTCATTTCAGTTCCGCTTTCTCGGCATCGACAATAGTATCCAATTTAATGACAAATTCAATTATAGTAATCTCAACTTTCAAGTTTTTCTTAGTTGGATCTGGTCAACCGATGACCCAATCTATTCGTCAATCACAATTCGTTTCAAGCAGAAATGGAATAAAAGGAGGAAGCTTTTGATAGTAAACTCTTTTCTATCAACATGAGAAAATGGTGACAAGGTCCTTGCAGATATGGGTTCACAGCAAGTTAGTCATATTTCCCGCGCCTCCTCTCAATATATAGTTATGGAAGTACAGATTCACAAACAATCGGAATGTTCCAGGACCTATTGAAGGATAAGGATAGTTAAACCTGATTTTTGGTCAGTCCAAGTTACATCCACATCATGTTTTAGACGGGTCGAAAAGTAGGAATAGTGTTTCCATTCAATATGTCCATTTCAACAACTTTTTGAATGCCTTCCCTTACTTCTCAAACATTTCATTGGTACCGCGCTTTATCAGAGACAGTGAGACGAAGAACAAACATTGAAATACTTTGGAAAATATTAAACATATCACTGGAAAAAGAATTGTGTTCATTTGTGAAACACTTTGTAAATCCTGGACTCGGCTTGTTCAATCAATTGGCATTCAACTAGACAGTCCATTATTTTCCATATACATGTATTACAACTTGAACACTTCTACATTCAATGTTAGTTCGTCCAGAGATATGGGATTCTCTCCTTTGACACAAGAGAAAATGCTCAGAACAGACAACGGACCTTTCCATGAAGAAACAGTGGTGTTTCCTGATGATGTTTGGAATCACACAATTTTGCAGGATACTGCAATTCGTTACAGCACTGACTCATGTTTCAACAACCTAGACAAAATATTGGTCAATAGTACAATTTATCACGTCGATTTTAATATGAATACAGTTCCCATTTTGGTACCTTTATTCTGTAATCCAGACTGCTTGTAATTCTTACAATTATTTTGTGACCTGCCTGATCATGTGTGTGAGGCTCTGAACATCACCGTTCCGGAATTTGATTCGACTCGAATAATGCCGCTGCTAGAAATTCCTGATGTCTAAACTAATTCAACAAAGCATGGTAAGTCTCCGTGCATCGCCGAAGACGGAACACGGAACAATAAATAGCAGGTTCCAGGAAAATGAATAAAATCAATTGATGACGAAATGGAAATAGAGCCACAACCAACAACGGAATCAAGACTAGATGTAAAAGATGAAGATGAAGTACAACCTACCTCTTCAGAGAATTTGACCATACAGGAAGAGGATGCAATGGAATTGTTGAAAGGAAGTACGAAGATTTTTTGCCGTCGCTACAAATCTGAATTTAAAGCCCTCATTGATACACATAGGGATTGAATAGGTCAAACTTTACATTTACTTCGTACAGACCATCCATATAACATAAAATTCGATCACAAACGGCCGAACTCATAACATGATCGATTGGATGACTAAGACATGAAATAATTTGTGGATTTGTGTGATGCAATGTTGAAAAAGGGAAGTCATGTACATATCATTTTCTCCACATTGCAATTCTCATGTTGGATTAAACGAATCACGTTATTGAAACTTCTCATTCTATTAGACAACCAGGAAGAAGATGAGATTTGAAAGGATATCAAGACGGGAATAGGTGTCATCAGTGTGGAGGAT
Source organism: Odonthalia washingtoniensis (assembly GCA_032358235.1). Lineage (NCBI taxonomy): Eukaryota > Rhodophyta > Florideophyceae > Ceramiales > Rhodomelaceae > Odonthalia > Odonthalia washingtoniensis. The sequence continues at coordinate 22,993 of JAULBU010007213.1, forward strand.
AATCCTCTCTAGTACACGAAGAAAAGGGGTTAATACACTTCGTATGTGAGGGTCCCCATCGAAATGGTGAGGAATAGAACCACGTATTGAGATGGGGAAACTAAAGTCCTTCCTGTTCCATTCATTCCGTTTATTCCGGAACATTCAATGCTATGAACGACATAACAAGTTGCCTACCAAGTGAAATGTATTCTTTCCAACGTAAACGAAACAACCTGGTGCTATATCAATGCTGCGGCTTCAGCAAATCTCGAGAAATGTATGATGAGTATTGTTGACAAGTTTAGACATGCTGGTCAGTTGGTTGTGCATCCATGGGTTGTACATTTTCTATGGCAATGACATGTACAACTTTTGAATGGGCAAAGATTCCGCAAACGAACGTCATAAGCTGAAACCACACCTTCCAGACGTTCAAAACAGCGGTTGTCCACTCTATTTCACTGGGGAAGAGACTTCAGCCGCTAAGAAACCTTCTTCTGATCCAGCCCAACTGACTATTTTTGGTCAATATGGAACGAGACCTCAAAGTATCCAAGGTTTTGGTCCTCACAATAACCGCAACGCGCCTCCAAGATTTGATCCTAGCAACTTTAGATCAAATCAAAACAACCAGAACCGCTTCTACATCCAAACTACTACTCAGCATACACGTGGCTGTATTCTACTACCTTCCGCGTATTGTAAATCACCGCGTATACGGCAGTTCGTCAATACCAGTGTCATTCGACAGTGATATAGATGAAACATGTTTGGAGTTCTGTTGGATTTCACTGGTTTCCGAAATTTCTCTACAGTTACTGAAAGATGAATCAGGTATAGTCTGGACGGGAGCACAGATTTCTGCAAGATTGTTATTACTAAACGAACTTAAATTTATCGATTTTGAAAAAAGGAAACATGTATTGGATATCCCCGTTGGACTTACTGCTGTTAGAACTTTTCAAAAGTATATTCGACACTTCCTTTCAACTGTCGTTGGGAATAAAACTTAGTACAATAACCGTCGTGTTATGCCTTTGGACGAATGGACACCAACATGGAAGCTTACCCTTGAAGGTATGCCCAGAGAAGCTCTCCGTTTAAATTAGGCTGGGGCTCTAGGTTTGTCTTTGCAAAAGTCTACTATCAAAACATGAGAAATCCGGTTTGAGAGTTTTCGCAGAAAAAACGTTTTCTACAGGTGCTCTTATAGGTCATTACTATGGAACCTTTGTTGACAGATATCACAGGGAGAAATTCGCTTACAAAAACATATGGTGATGGTTTGTTGTCAGTTAGAAAAGATCAGTTATTGAAATTCGACGCCAATTTGGATCATGTATTCACAGTTGATGATGTTTCAAAATATAAGGCTTGGATTGCATCTGCTCCATGATGTGTTGCAAGATACATAAATTTTTTTTCACTACCTGAAGCTTGATCAAGCATCTCGTGTGAATCGAAATCATGATACAAAAACTGCACATTCCGTCTTTCATCAGAATAGAAAGTTGAAAACTGATGCAGCAGTATCTTCGAACTAGGTTTTGGAGAATCGCACTTTGATTTCTATTTGCAGTGGTGAAGGAAGAGTTTTTTCTTTGTTATGTTCCAAATGATGTTCGTCATGTTGTTGCCGATTAGTACTTTCTGTTTCAATTTTTTCATTAATACAAATTTTACAGATATTTAATGACATAAACTAACATAAAAGATTCAACTATACTACATCGATGCCATGACATCCTGTCGCCGTACACGTAATAATATGTTTGTTATATTCTTAGAATATAACATAATGCCGAATGACAGCCATTCATGGTACAAGTAATAATATGTATCATACATATTACTACTTGTACGATGGCAGTCTGTCATGGTGAGAATACAACATACAAATTATCATTTGTAACAGTATCCAAATTATATATATTTCCCATTCCTTTATGTTTCGTACAAATATCGTTGAAGATAGAATCTTTTTGTAATCTTCTACTGTGTCATCCAGTGTAATAATATATTGTTCCAATAGTAGCAAGTTTCAAAACACCGAACATTATCTCAATGTGTACTATCTACTAAACATGTGAGTAATCCTCATTTGCATTAATCTATCCGAAATGTTCTTGTTATTGTAAATTTCAATATTCTATTTGAATTTCATCTTGAAGTTACGCATATTACTCGACATAATGTGGGGTAATATCGGTCACTGACATGGCATGTATGATTTTCAACAGCTAGTAGATTCCATTACGATGTTACCCACTAGTCCATGCAATCAATACAAGAAAACACGGACATTTCGCACAAACAAGTCTTGAAAACATTACCACCTCACCTACCATTATATGGTTGTTACTAACTGTATAATATTAATCTCGAAACAATAATAAATAATAAATAATAAATAATAAATAATAAATAATAAATAATAAATAATAAATAATAAATAATAAATAA
>JAULBU010007324.1:0-25433 GCA_032358235.1 Odonthalia washingtoniensis
GCCGAAGGAGCGAGACTCCTTGGCGAGCAAGTAAAAAATAATCCCGAGCTTGCAGGCTTACTCAAGCGGCAAGCATTAAAAGATGTTGGAACTTTGGTACTCAATGAGACCACAACTCCGACACCTACACCTATAATCATCAACCCGAACGATCCATCCAAAAAATAAACGAGTATATGACAACTGTAATTATAGTGCTTTCCGCACTTACCACACTCCTTGTCCTGCTTGCGATTGGTAAATGGTTCTGGAATAGATTGGCACATCGTCAACCTCACCAACACCAAAACCAACAACCTCCTCCACCTGGTGCAGGAAATCAAGCAGGAGGAAATAACCCTCCTCCCACAGTGAACACAGCGCCTACACCAACACACAGTAATACACTGGACTGGATCACTCTTGCAAAAGCAGTGATTTTGGTGGCGATAGCAATTGTACTTATCTGGTTCGTAGTTGGGCTCTTTAGCCCGGTTATGGAGTGGTTTGCAAAGCTAATGGCAAGCTCAACCCCTACAATGCCAGTCTTTGACTGGTACAACTGGGACTATAGCGAACCAAAATCTTGGTTCGCAGCAGGTTTCAGCTTGCTGATGGTATATCTTGTTTACAAGATAATTCAGTCGGCAATCTTTGCATTTGGGCGAAATACACCAGTTGCAGGAACTCCTGGCAATCCAATCCCTTGGACAGAAATTGGTAAAGGTTTGGTTTATCTGTCTATTGCAGTAGGACTAGGGTTCCTGCTCTATAACTTCAGAGAGGCGCCCGCGCTTTTAGTGAAGAAAATCGAGAATTCATCTTGGAGCACTAATCAGGATCACGAGGAAAATTCAAGCGGTTCAACGTCGAGGACAAAAAACCTCGATGAAAAACTACTTGCCCTCGATCCTTACGTACTTGATGAAGAAATCGAGATTGCGAGAGTGCGCTTTCAGCACACTTATGACATCCCTACATCTGAAGTTGATCAACAACTAAGGATTGCGGGCAATATTCCAGGTACGCAGTTCAGGTCAAACATGATCCAAAGGTATGGTTTCAAAGACCTACCTTTGATGATGCGAGATCTACCAAGCAGTGTGGTAAAGGTACCGGAAAAGGTTAAAGTGGACGGTAAATTGATCCACAACTCATACAACCTGTACCTTAAAGTAAGGAAGGGCACTTTGTCCCGACCAATTCGCATTGACGGTTGGGATGACAGGGAGTTGTATCCGGCAGATATGTCACTGCTAAACGATTATAAAATCGTCTGTGACCCAGGAAGATCAAATCAGCAGACCTTTGTTTATCGCCGGGATCCCGCCGGTGGACAAAGATATTGGCAGGAGCTAAGCAACGGTAAATGGAAAAAGCTACCAAGCAATTGGCGGCCTCAACCGACCCATAGTTACGCTCTCGTCTTGCTCGATGATTATCCAAAAGATCAAGTCGATTTTAGGATCGTAAGATTCCGCGATGCACGAGTTAAGTAGAAGTTGAAGTTGGCTGTGCCGCGCAAGCTCATGCTTATGAAGCTGTCTTATCTGGTAAGACATTAAAAAGAACCAGAAACGCAAAGGCGCCCCTACGGGGCGCCTTTTTTGCATTTGATATATCTCTATATCATTATTTATCTACAAATCTTCAGTTTTTAGATCTCAAGTTTTAAGGTAACTTGAACCACCTCTAACGTCTTATCACCTGATTAAGCTGACTTTGAGTTGCCCCATCGATACCAAAGGTACCGATGATAACGTTTATAATGCCGAATACGGAAACCATTATAAACATACCGAACAATCCCCAAATCATATGCTTACGCCCCGTTTCCCGCTCACCATCGCTGTCCGCCCCGCGAACATACGAGAATATTCCCCATAAAAATACAACAAGAGCAACAAGGAAAAGAAGTCTAATGATGGGATTCAATATGACTTCATTTACCCTATGAATAAACTGAATAATGTTTGTATCGTTCATGGAATGATATTACTTTGACGAGAAACTTAAACCTAACTTAATACGTACCACCAGCCGGAGGCATCTGAGGAGCTGGCGGAGCAGCAACATCTAGGTTAAAAGATCTAACCAAGATATTTACAAGTCCCCATACTGATACCATAACGAATAGGGCGATAATACCCCATATCATGTATCCCTGAGCCTCTTTTCTAGAATCACCATCACCTCCAGAGATAACAAATTTAAACACTCCCCAAAGGAACACCAATACCGTAAGGGCAATGATGAACGGAATCACTTGATTGATCAATTGATTCGCTTGGTTGAGAAGCGTAAAGATGCCACCAATGTTTTGAGCACTAGCAATTGCTGGAAAAAAAGATGCAGCAAGAGCAGATACTGTTAACGCTTTTTTCATTTTCAAGTTATTAATTGTTTACGTAAACTTATAAGCGACCTGTTGAAAAGTCACTCATATATTATACAACTATTTGAACCGGGGCACACCTGGACCCTGTGGAGCGCGTGATGCATCTGGACCAAAACCAATTGAGTAAGAAAGAAGATTTACCAATCCCCATACTGAAACCATTACAAAAAGTGCAACAATTCCAAAAGAAATAATTTGTCTCCCCTGCTTTCTATCATCTTCACTATCTGTTCTAACCAATCTAAATACACCAAGCATAAAAACAACTAGTGTGAGCGCGATGATAAATGGAATCAGTTTATTTATTAGAACTTTTGTAAGTTGTATCAATCCAGGTATATCTAACATAAATTTTCTGATTAATTAGTTAATTTGCCACTATAATTTGTCACCACATCGTGACTTTTTTGCTACCTTAATTGAGGTATATAAATTCCCCCTCCGAAAAAAGTATTGCTCAAAATTGCCACAAGTCCCCAAACAGATACCATTACGAATAAAGCGACAATACCAAAAGTTATGATTTTGATAGCATCTTTTCTTGAATCTTCACTATTACTTCTAACTAATTGGAATATTCCCCATAAAAATACAATTAGGGTCAATGACACAATAAGTGGAACAAGACTTGCAACCATTCCATAAATTTTACCTACCAAACCTTCAAATGAAGTAATAGCTTGCGCACTAGCAAAACTTGGAGCCAGAGATAGAGTTAGTACAGCAAATTTTGATAAGTCTTTCATATTTTTTATATAGTTATTATTATCTTGATTCATTTTTTGGATAAATGGTCTTGGTTTGGTTCAATATTGTTTACTGCGACAAGCTTCTTACAGTATTTGCAATAACCATAGATATAACCTTTGCACCCAAAAGCACAGCGGCACCTATTGCAGTCCATGTTAGCTGCATATGAGCCTTTTGGATCTCGGAATCATTGCCCCGCGCGAGCACATATCTTAGTCCTGCAAGGATAATCATAAACACGATAACAATAGAACCTAGCATGATTATTACGTCCAAGAGCTTATTCAAAAAACCAGTCAAAGTACCGTTTGTACCGAGTGGGTTTTGAAGCTTGTTTGAGCCTCGTGATGGTCCATTTTGAGCAAGCATAATACTTTCAGCACCAGCTGCCACGCTTGCAATATTATCACCGGCAGCATTATTTCTTGCAGAGTTATTTAGGTTTTCACCATTTATCATTGCCCTCAAACCTGTCTGATCAACAAAGTAAGATCCATTTGGAGAAAATGCGAAATATGAAAGTACAAGACTTAAGCCAATAGCAAGTGTTAGCACTGTGAAAAAAGATTTTCCATTGTTCTCTCCTCTTCCACTTTTATTTTTTGATAGCATAGGCATGGTTATATTTTATATGTAAGTATTATACCGTAACTATTTCTTATTGTATAAATGTTCTAAATTCATTTCCAACCCCTAGATTATCGAGGATAAAGTCTACAATTAGCCATGCGCTCATAGTTATAACCAAACCTAAAGCAGCTTTACCCATTATCCCTTTAGCTTTTGAAATTTCTCCTTCATTTCCTTGATTCATAACCATCTTTCCACCAGCAACCACAAAAGCAACAGTGGCACCTAACACCGCAAGATATACTGCAAACTGCAATATTTCGCTTCCTAGTGCTATTAATTCATTCCAACCACACTCTTTACCTGGATTATTACAATAAGCAGGGATTGTAAATCGTGCAAAATTTTGTGCGTGAGCAACTAGCGGTGAAAGAAAAATAAAACTAAATATTGAGAATACAATAACTTGAGCAAATATAGTTCTAGCTATTGAAGGGTTATTTTTACTTTTAATATTTTTTTTCATAGATAATGGTTTAAATTACGAAAATTACGACTTAGTACCTTGCAAAAGCAGATCCAATCTTTGCTTTGCTGTCGTAACAGCATCACTAGGAAGAGTTAGGCCAGTTGTAACAGATTCAACCATGTCTTGGAAAATAATACTTGAATATGAAGGATCTGGGTCGAACCAAGTCTTTGACTGAATAGCAGCCTTATAAAACACTGACAAAAACTTATCAGTCATAGGAATACTCAATAAATCTTTTCTAACAGGTGGCATCTTTGAAATATCAACCCAAATTTTCTGTGATGGAGCTTCTGTTAATTTCATAATTACATTGAATGCATCTTGCGCACTTCTTGGACGCTTAACAATTGAAAAAGCAGTAATTTTTCCGTAAGTTACATTGTAGGTATTATTATTTTGAGGAATGGTTGCCACATCGAAATCAAGATTCGGATTTTCAAGTCTTAACCTTTCATATTCACTAGCATATCCAATATATATAGCTAAATCACCTGCCAAAAATGATTGTTTAGACGTTGGCATAGATCTACTCCATGTATACAAAGGATTAGCAGGATTAGAAAATGTAGTATAGAAACGAAGAACAGAGTCACCAGGTGATGAAGGCGATGAAGAATCAGTACCTGGATTATCCATAACAGATCTAACAGATTGAGTCTTAGGATCGTATATAGTGACCGGATTTCCTGCTTGTAACATCATAGAGACCAAAATTTCCTTTGCATTTGTAACATTTCGAGATTCACCTAGTGCAACAGCCGCCTTACTAATACCTTTTGTCTCATTGATACTTACAAGCTTTGGCACAATAGTTTCAAGCTCACTCCATAGTTTTGGAGGTTCTGCTATTCCTGCAGTCGATAACATCCGTCTATTGTAGTACATAACAATTGGATCAGATGTAAATGGCACTCCAAGTAAACCTTCAGGAGTCATGAAGTGTTCTCCAGCGTTTAAATATGTATCTGAATATGCACGCTGATCATATGTAGTATATGGAATAACCATAAGCTTTGCCTTTTGTGAGTAAAGCAAATCATCTGTAAGAAGCACAATATCGGGACCAGCACCTTCAGCAAGTGCATTTACAAATTCTTCTTGGAATCTTTCAGGTGACTTTTGAACATATGTAACACTTAATTGTGGCTTTTCTGCGTTTATCAAACGTATCATTTCATTGAAATCATTTCCCGGTACTGTACCCCAAATTGTGGCAGTCGGAACTTTTGTAGCATTTACACCTCCAAGTCCTGCAAAAACTATCACACCTATTATTCCAATAAGGATAAATATTGCGATGACAACGAGTTGAAAAGTACTAGGAGATGATTTCATTTTTTCTATTTAGTTTCAGTTATATATTTATATTGTAACTTGGCTTTGACTGCTTGCAAAGTTATTTATTACAACATCATTTAAGTCATTCATAAAATCATTAATTAAAATCATGATTAATTGAATTAGATATTTTAAATAAGAAGCCATAATGATGCGAACCAGAGTCCAATCTCGATATCAGTTGGAATCCAGTGGCTTCGAAAGCTTTTTTAACATGTTCATGATCAACCACTCGGTCTTTATGAGGTCCTATCTGCTTAAATGATTCAACCCAATCAATAACAGCCACTATTCCACTTGGTTTTAAAACTCTCTTTGCCTCTTCCGCAATCAAAAATATATCATCAACCTGAAATAGAACGTTTGAGACAACAATTCTGTCTACAGAGGCCTTAAGTAAACCTGATCCAGATGGAGATTCTAAATCACCGTGAATAATTTCAATATTTTTAAATCCTCTATGCACCGCCTCCGCGTTTAGCTTCGAAAGATGCTCCGGCTGAATATCAATAGCATAAACTCTTCCCTTTTTTCCCACATATTTAGCAAGTGGAAGAGAATAAAACCCAACTCCACAGCCGAAATCAGCTACTGACATACCTTCTTTTATGTCCATTTGCTTAATATTTGATTCTGGGTCTGAGAACTTCATAGTAATTTAAATACTATGAAAATTATAACATAAAGATTATAGCCTCGCGAAAAATTATTATTCGATGAACAAAATCAAATGATCACCAATCACAAACTAAAGACAAATCAATGAAGCAATCACGTCCCCTTCTCTTAGTCGCATGATTCTTACACCTTGTGTATCACGTCCTAGAGTTGGAATTTCACTAACTCCACATCGTATTACCTGACTTTTCTTTGAAATAGCTACAACTTCTTCCGTTTCTTCAGTTACAATTTGTGCAGAAATCAAATCACCTGTTTTATCTGTAACTTTTACAGTTTTAATTCCAGATCCGCCTCGGCCTTGGATCTTGTATTCGCTAATTTCAGTTTTCTTTCCATAACCATTTGCAGATACGATCAACACTTGAGCCTTAGTAACACCTTTCTTAAGTGAATCAGCCCCTACGACATCTACACCAGCATCTAATTTCATAACTCGGACTCCTCCAGCAGCTCGTCCCATCTCGCGAACATCGCCTTCATCGAATCGAATAGACTGACCGTCAGACGATACAACCATAACTGAATCTCCGCGTTCTACGAATGAAGCAGATACAAGTTCATCTTTAGCATCTAGTCGGATAGCTATAATTCCACTTCGTCTTACATCATGGAAGCTTTCTGCTGCTACTTTCTTTCCAGTTCCTTGTTTAGTTACCAAGAATAGTGACAATGGACTCTCGTCGCCACTTCTAGCCTTCTTAATCTCCTTTGGCATAGGCAAAACCGAAGTTACTTTTTCTTCAGGTGAAAGTGACAAGAAGTTCATAATACTCTTTCCTCGAGTAGCTCTCTTTCCTTCGGGAATTTCATACATCTTAATCTGGTATGCCTTTCCTTTATCAGTAAAGAATAGAAGATCGCTATGAGTTGAGGCTGTCACAAAATGCGTAATAAAGTCCTCTTCCTTTGTATTCAAATCAACTACACCAACACCACCTCGCTTTTGCTTGCGATATTCGTCTGGATCTGTTCGCTTAATATATCCGCCAGATGTAAGTACAAGTACACTTTCTTCGTCAGGAACAATATCCTCAATAGAGAAATTCTTTGCAGCATGCTTAACAATTCTTGTTCGACGATTATCAGCATATTTTGTTCGAATATCAGCCAATTCATCTTTAATAATCTGCAAAACTCGCTTAGCATTTTTCAAAATATCTTCACACTCTTTGATAAATAGCTGAACAGCCTTTAATTCATCTTCAATTTTCTTTCGCTCAAGACCGGCAAGTTTCTGGAGTCTCATTTCCAAAATAGCAGTCGCTTGTCTCTCAGAAAACTTAAATTCTTTCATCAAATTTGCATGAGCAGTAGGTGTATCTTTTGAGGCCTTAATCAATTTGATAATGGCGTCAATATGATCCAAAGCCTTCTTAAGACCAAGTAAAATATGTTCTCTGTCCTTTGCCTTTGCAAGATCGAATTCTGTTCGTCTTCGGATAATTTCCTTTCGGTGTTTGATAAATTCTTCTAGAACTGTCTTTAGAGATACCGTTCGAGGCACTCCGTCTACAAGAGCAACCATATTGTAGTTAAATGTCGCCTCTAACTGTGTATGTTTATACAAAAAGTTTAGAATGTTTTGAGGATAGGCGCCATTTTTCAATTCAACAACAATTCGAATATCTCTTGTTGATTCATCTCTCAAATCTTTTATACCTTCAAGCTTCTTTTCCTGAACCAATGCTGCAATATTTTCAATAAGTGAGCTTTTGTTTACTTTGTATGGAATTGAAGTGATAACAATTTTTGATTGCCCTGCTTTTTCTTCTACAATCTCAGCTTCACCACGAACTACAACTCCTCCACGACCATGTGTGTATGCATGCGCGATTTCTGCTGCACCATATGCAATACCTCCTGTAGGAAAATCTGGACCTTTTACAAATTCAAGAAGATCAGAAGTTGTTGCTTCCTCGTTCTCAATCAAGTGATTAGTAGCGTCTATAATTTCGCCCAGGTTATGTGGCGGAATATTTGTCGCCATACCTACAGCAATACCAAGTACACCGTTTAGAAGCAGGTTTGGAACAGCTGTTGGCAAAACACTTGGTTCACGCTTTGAGCCGTCATAGTTAGGAAGCATGTTTACCGTCTGCTTTTCAATATCACGAAGAAGCTCACTTGAAATTCGAGCCATCTTACACTCTGTATATCGCATAGCAGCTGGCGGATCACCGTCTATGTTACCGAAGTTACCTTGACCAAAAACCAAAGGATAACGAGTTGAGAAATCTTGAGCCATGTTCACAAGGGCCATATAAATAGATGAGTCACCGTGTGGATGGTAATTACCCATAACTTCTCCGACCACTTTGGCAGACTTAACAAATTTTGCAGACGAAGTAAGACGTGCGTCATGCATAGCATAAAGAATACGTCTGTGTACAGGCTTTAAACCGTCACGAATATCAGGAAGCGCTCGATCAGTAATTACTGACATGGCATAGTCAATAAAAGATTCACGCATCTCAGTTACGAGACTTCGAGACACCATCTTGTCTGACTCCTGCGGTACAGCCTTTGATTCCTCAATATTTTCATCCTGATTTGCTTTCTTTTTTGCCATATTTTTTCTAGTTTACCACTTTTTTATAAATTACCAACTTGATACCTCTGTCTTTATTTCTACTACAGTCTTTTTTATTTGAGACCATGCACTGGGTTTTTCAATAACTATAGGATTGGGCTGTGATTTTTTTTCATTGTCTAATTTGCTTAAGTTTGATATCAAACTGAAAATTGCAATACCTGCCACACTCAAAGCTACAATTCCACTCAAAACTATAGCAATAGTCTTTTTTTCAGACTCAGACTTATTTTTTAATGAATCAATGAAGCCCATATGAATTTTATTTCAATACAATTCTTAAATTATATCTTATGACTGCGGTTCAAGCACTATAATCTCCCCTTCTTTTCCTTCTAAGTCTTTCTTCTTAATTGTAAGTTTATCGACAGTTGTCGCCTCACCTCCTGCTTCTTTAAGAAATTGCTTTAATTTTTCATCTTTTGTAGATGAGAAGTGTATAGGGATAATGATCTTAGGTGATAAGTTCATAGCAACCTTGTATGCCTCTTTTGGTGAATACACTCCTTCGTCTCCAATTGGAACAAAAAGAATATCTACTTCGTCGATTACATCTGAAAGTCCAGACGGCAACTCAGTGCTTTGTGCACCTAAAAATAGCATGTTTATATTATCCACAGGTAGTGAGTAGATTGTATTTATCAAATTTTCATCTTTAGCATCGAGGTCATATCGAGAAGCTCCTGCAACACCTTTAATAAATACACCACCTGTCTCGTATTCTCCAGGACCAGTAATTATAAATGGATTTTTATCACCATACGAAAGTTCTTCTCCTCCTGACATATCCTCATGTTTGATAGTTTCAAGTACGATACCGGCGCCAAATTTACTTGATTTATATTTTGAATCTTTTGCAGGCGGATTAAAAGCCAATGTTAAATCTCCGTATTGGACTTTTACAAATTCATGCCCTAGGTAAGTGATAATCATGCAAAATAGTATACGCTATTTTTCTTAAACCGAAAATTGACGCATATGTATATGTATTGTATTATTGCCAACCAGAAGTCCCTTGAGGTATGTGTGTGCTTTTAAGGATAGCTTCTACCCAAACTCAGCAACTCTACTCCACCCATGAAAGACAATATTGGAACAGGCCCTTTGGACCACTTGTTTCAATTCCTGAAGGCAGGACCGGTCGAGACCCCAATTATCTGGTGTGTCATGATCGGTATCCTGTGTGCTTGCGTAATACTCGCAAGCACATATGGCTCTCTCGAGCCATTCCGATTCGAGTATCGGACCAAGAAAAAAAATGACGATACCTGGACCGCCATGGTCTGCGGAATTGTTTTAAACAGCACTTTTGTGCTGATCGCTTGGTGGTTTATGTCTCGTTCTTGGACAAACGTGCACATTTGGTATATTGCCTTTAGTGGCTTTGCCTATGGCGCCGTATTGTTACGGATATGGATAGAATCACCAACCTGCGTGCCAGGCAGTGGATTTACCTTTAGTGGTGAACCTCAGCCTCAAGGCAAAAATGTCATTTTCTTCCCCCGCGAATGCCCCTAGGGGCTAAACAGGAAGAATGATACTAAATTTCAAAACCAGTGCCCGACCCTTGACCAGGGGCGGGCATTTTGAATTTAGTTTTTAAATGAAAAAATATCATTAAAACTCGAATAAACCATTGCAAAATAAGGGAAAATAGGTATACTTTCCCTACATATTTTATTAGACAAACCGCGAATATGTAATCCCTGCTGTGCTCACCCGGAAATTCATGCAGAAGCGCATTCGCAAAAAATATGACAAACACAACTAACGAGGAAATAGAAATTTCAACTGAAAAAGTTGAAAAGCCTGCTAAAGTGGCAAAAGTTAAGATGACAAAAACAGAGGAGGAGATGGCGGCTGAAATCGCTAAATCTAACCATGTTATGACTGGTATTATTGCTGACTCTGCAAATCCACCTAGTTTAGGTGACATTGTAGAAGGCCCGGTAATTGCAATAGATAAAAAAGGTGTATTCGTAGACTTAAAGCCTTACGGAACTGGTATTATCTATGGACGAGAATACATCGCTGCTCGAGACATTATCCGAAAGGTTAATATTGGAGACAGTATTGCTGCAAAAGTAGTAGATCTTGAAAATGAAGACGGATATGTTGAATTATCCCTTAAAGAAGCTAAACAAGCTCTTATTTGGAGTGAAGCTGAAGCTGCTATCAAATCTAAGACTGTGTACGATGTGCCAGTTCTAGAAGCAAATAAAGGTGGTCTTCTTATGTCATGGCAAGGTATCCAGGGATTCCTTCCTGCTTCTCAACTTAAAGCTGATCACTACCCACGAGTAGAAGATGGTGATAAGGATAAAATTCTAGAAGAATTGAAGCGACTAGTAGGTGAAAAGCTTTCAGTTTGTATCATTGGTGCCTCTCCAAAAGAAGGTAAGCTTATCTTCTCTGAAAAGAGTCCAGAATCAAGAGATAAAGAAAAGATTGTAAGCAAGTACAGTGTAGGTGAAGATATAGAAGGTACTGTTACTGGCGCTGTTGACTTCGGAATCTTCGTTAAACTAGAAGAAAATCTAGAAGGTTTAGTTCATATTTCAGAAATTGACTGGTCACTTGTTGAAGACCCACGAACTATGTTCAAGGTTGGAGAAAAAGTTAAGGTTAAGGTTATTGAAATTAAGGACGGTAAAATCTCTCTTTCTATCAAGGCTTTGAAAACTAATCCTTGGAAAGAAGCTGAGAAGAAATACAAGAAAGACGATACAGTTACAGGTATTGTTATCAAATTCAACAAGCATGGTGCCCTTGCTTCTATCGAAGAAGGTGTAGCAGGTCTTGTACATGTATCGGAATTTGGAAGTGAAGCTAAACTTAAAGAAAAGCTAGAACTTGGTAAGACATATACTTTCAAGATCAGTTTGTTTGATCCTAAGGATCAAAAGATGGCTTTGAGCTTCATCGACAAATCATCTGCTGCTAAGAAGTAATATTTAAGAAGGATTCAGCCTTCCTCTTTAAGAAAACACTCACCGATTATACGGTGAGTGTTTTCTTTTTCCGAGTATTATCAAGCTTTTTAGGATATTGACGAGAACGCCCATGACGTGGTATAAAGTTGTGCCTTAAGTGAGGCAAGCTCTGTTCAAAAATCTTTCAAACCACTCATAAACCCAGATAAACAGTCTGTATCCCGATAACTATATGAATGTAATTAAAGAGTTATTCGTTAGGCTTATGAAAGCTATTTACTATCCCCTTTGTATGTTGTTTCAATACAAATACCATGGGGTTACCGACGTCTTGCTCACTCAAGCAGATGCAATTGTTGGCATACCTTTTGGTGGGCATGCGGACGGTGATGAAATTGGTGCTAGCAATGCTGCAATTGCCCGAGTTATGGTGGAAACTTTAGCTAGAGAAGAGATGCTCAGAGAAGTTTTTGATCGAAATCCAAAACCTCTTCCAATGGCAGCACAGTGGGAAATGACGGATGATGACCCTCCACCTCAACTAGATCTAGTCATTGGGCGGCGAAACGACTATCATATCTCCACATACGAGTTCTTTTACCAGTTAAAGACAAATCGTCCTGAGTGGAAGTGCATTGTCATTATTGCTCACCGCGATCATATTTGGAGGATCAAAAAAGTAGCAAACAAATTCGGTTATACAGTATTGGTTCCGATAACCGGAATTGAAACCATCCCCTACGACCCGAAATCCAGGCAACCATGGTGCCGGTACAAGTGGAAATTCCCTCTTGGTATCAAGACCGCGTTCAAGTCGCCAGAGAATTGGCCTTTCATGCTCTGGGAGCCAGTTGCGAGAGCACATCACGCTCTAAAGGGTTGGATTTAATCGTTGACTAGTGTGCAACAACCAATCAAGTACCAGCAAAACAACCCGCCACGAACAAAGTTCGAGGCGGGTTTTAGTTTTGATTTTAATTATTTTATAATAATCTTAATTACCTAACAGTTTATACATTACAATCTACTCTACAACCCAAAAGCAGTACGTAATTCAGCCTTTGCTACATCATAAACTGTTTTAAATGCATCTCTAGCGGCCTTAACTGAAGCCTCTCGCTTATCAGCAGCGGCCTTCAATTCTGTTTTCATAGCAGAATTAGCTAAAGCTTTAGCATTTGCAGATGAGCTTGCTGTTGAACGATAATCTTTCTTCAACTTCTCAAGTGATGCTTGGAAATTTTTCAAAATTAATTGCTGATCAGAACTTGTTGCCATACATTCTGTTTTTGCTTTAGCAATAGCAGCTTTAGCAGCGGCCTCTAAGGCACTTGCTGTTGTACTAGCTGGATTTGTTAGAGGATATTTAGCAATTATTGCATCTACATCTTTTCTGTAAGTAGTAATTGCAAGATCGATAGCTGTTCGTCTAGTTGTAATTGCTGCTTCCATAGTAGTTTTAAACTTAGCTACAGCAGCTTTCTTTGCATCTGTATTTGCACTTGCTTCAAGTTTTTCAAATCTCAACTCTTTATTTTCATCGTGCAAACTTCTCTTTTCATCAATCTTTTCATCTCTCTCATCACGCATCTTCATCATATTATCCTTTCGAGCGCCATCCTTGTTTTTAAAGGACTTAGTAAGATTTGCGATAATCTGAGCTTCGTTTGAGATTATTCGACTACAGATTGCTCCATTTCCATCACCTTTTCCTCGATTATTACGAGAAGAAGTTGCTGTAGACGTGCTATTTCTACGCATATCATCACCTCTCATATTCTTACCTCTATTCTCTTCCTCCTCTCTTACTTTTAGTTTTTTTACTGTTGTTGACGATGTAGATGAAGCGTTTTTTGCTCTTAATCTTGGGTCAACTCTTTGGTCTAATCTTTCTCTCATTTCTGAATTTTCACGTCTCACTTCCGGTTTACGCATGTCATCCATACTATCTGATTCAGCCGAAACGGTACCTACAGGTATTAGGGTTAATACAATTGCAAACAATACTAATTTTGAAATCAATATTTTTACCTCACTTTTTTTACTTTCTTTTTTCATAATTTACTATTATTTTTTGAATTAATGATAATTAACTTTGACCACTTGATTAATATTGAATATTCAATTCACTATTGATATTTGAATTTTCTACATATTTATTCTCATCGTACAGTTCACCATTTGATTCATTTTCAAGATCTGCCTCAAAAGCTGCTAGAGATTGATCAAAAGACTCTGCCTTGATCTGATCTCTTGATAATGCTGTCGAAACGTTACTTAAGGTATTTGAATATTCTGCCTGAGTGTTTGCCACGTCTTCAATTTTACTATCTGAATATAGATAATATGTTAGACCTGCAGCGATAAGTAATACTAGTACGGTTATTGCTACAACCGTTTTTCCTGTTGTTGTCATACGTTTTTGTTGATTGTTTATATAATAATCGAAACGCTTTTTTTAAATGATATTAGCGACCTTCTCTAATTTTATACTTAAAACGAATAAATTAGTAGCCCATAAGTACATAGACGTGTAAAAAGCAACTATATTTCAAAAACACCTATTACTAGCTAGCAAATTTTATAGTAAGTCTCCGTCAATTAAACTAGTTAAACTGATTAAGAGCCTTAACCATATCCCCTCGGACAATTAGAGCTGTAGCATCTCTAACATCTTTCAAAGCTTTTTTTACTACAACCATCTCAGATTTCTGAAATTGTCCTAATATGAAATCAACAACCTTTTCCTCACCTTTAGGCTTTTTAGGTTTACCAGTTGGTGTAGTTGGCATAACTCCAATTTTGACTCGAATAAAAGCTTCAGTTTTTAAAGCTTTCTTTATTGATTCAACTCCTCGATGCCCACCGCTACCCCTATTAAATAGAATTCTAATTTTTCCGAGAGGTAAATCTAAATCGTCATGTAAAACAATAATCTTTGCAGCTTTTTTAAGAGATGCTTCTTTTGTAAGACCATTTACTATTGGAGAAACAGACTTCCCTGACTTATTCATGAAAGTATTTGGCTTAATCAAAATAACTGGCTCACCTTCCCAAGATCCTTTGGCTTTTTCAGCTTCCATAACTTTATCAACTTTAAAATCTTCACCAATTTCTAGGTGTTCAGCAATTACATCAATAGCCATACGCCCAATATTGTGGCGAGTGTTTTCATATTCTAAACCTGGGTTTCCGAGTCCGACTAGATAATACATGTCAAAATTGTAACATATGTTATAATGTTCGGCATGCAAGAACCGTCTAGTGACGATCTAACTCGTCCTTTCAATGAAAATGAAATCGATCTTTCTGAGCCAGATAAATCCGATTTAGATAAGAAAAAAAACCAGAAAAAGCCTGAGAAAGACCATTTTTGGAGGACTATTTCTATTTTTGTATTTTTCGTAGCATTGCTTAGATTATTTGTAATGGACCCATTTTTAGTCCATGGCAGTTCTATGGAGCCAACTTTTGACGAAGGTAACTATGTGATTGTTGATAAACTTACATATAAAATATCTGAACCTAAACGTGGTGATGTAATTGTATTCGATGCCCCGACAGACGATGATCGTTATTTCATCAAGAGAGTTATTGGTTTGCCTTCAGAGCGAATTGTTGTAGACGGCCAAGTAGTTCAGATATTTAATAAAGAATTTCCAGAAGGTTTTATTATAAATGAACCATATGTTATCCACGGAAGCACGAGACAAAAAGAAGTTGTGCTCGGTCCAGATGAATACTTTGTTATGGGCGATAACCGCGGCGTAAGCTCCGATTCCCGTATTTGGGGAGCTCTAAAGCGAGAAGCGATAACCGGACGCGCACTTGTAAGACTTCTACCATTGGACGCTGTATCAGTTTTTCCCGGAAACACCTCCCATTTCCCTGGAAAGGTATATCCAGGCGATAGCTTTAGAGGAAATACAGAAGTAACCGAGCCAATTGAGCAAACTGAGGCAAAATTACAGCCAAAACAGACTTTATAACCAGAATTAGCCTTATTTATAGCCATTTACAAATAGAATTCAATATAAAAACAGTACAAATTAGTATATAAAACCATTATCCCTCTTGCCCTTTAATGAAAACGTGTTAATCTAACGGAAATTTGCTTATTTATGGCCAAAAAACAAGACCCAAAAAGCTTAAAAACATCAGTAAAATCAGGTAAAACCGATAACTCAAAATCTGACCCTAACGCAGAAAAATTGAAGAAAAACCCAAAAGCCCCAAAGAATGTCAAAAGCTCTCACCACGGAGAGCTAACTAGTCATACCGTAGCCAGCGGAAAAATTGATATGCTTTCAACAAAAATAGGGTCAAAAAAAGAAGGTAAAAAGGAGATAAAATTACCTTCAAATATTTATAAAGGTCATGTTAATTGTGTTAAGACTGCAAAACACTATGGCTTTGTTCCTTATGAATTTGAAGTAGAAAAAGTTGATACAGCAAAAGCAAAAAATCTAAAAGATAAGCATACAAAAACTAATACTGGAGATATTTTGAATTTCGACAACTTTATGGAAGAAAAAGTTGCCATTCTTAGAAACTATATTGATAAGAAGATGCAGGATATTCATCAGCCGCCTACTATTTGCTACAGTGGCCCACTTAAAGGAAATTCATTGTCAGATAAAACAAGAGAACATGTTTTCAATGTAGACAGTATCGGAAATAATAAAAGTATTGCAGATGCTGTAGTTATTGAAACTGCTTACGTAATACTTAAAGAACATCATCAGATGGATCAGTTTATTGTTGAAATAAACTCAGTTGGTGATAAAGACTCATTTGCAAGATTTACTAGAGAATTCGTTGCTTACTATAAAAAACACCTGCCAGACTTACCTGCAGACTTAAAACAGCTTTTTAAGAAGGATCCATTTTTATTTGTAGGTTCTGATCATGAAGCCCTTATCCCCTTCAGAGACGAGGCTCCAAAACCTATAGACTTTTTATCTGAGGATAGTCGAGCGCATTTTAGAGAGGTTTTAGAATATCTTGAATCTTTAGGTCTTCCTTATTTTATAAATGAAGCTCTTGTTGGCACAAGAAACTGTTCAACTGGAACTGTATTCCAAATTATCGGTATCGAAGAGCGAGCAAAAGGTGAAAAGCGAACAACTCTAGCAATTGGAGAAAGATATAACAGTGTTGCTAGAAAAGCTTTTGGCAAAAAAGAAATTCCTGCAATTGGAGCTCATATTCTAGTCGATGATAAAGATGCAAAGAAATCAGATACATTTATCATAGAAGAAGATATAAAATTCTACTTTATCCACCTTGGATATGAAGCAAAACTAAAAAGCTTATCAATTTTGGAGCTACTTAGAACATCTAAAATCCCTGTTCACCAGGCATTGGCAAAAGATAAGATAACTGTTCAATTACAAGCCGCTGAGAAGCTTGCAGTGCCATATATCTTACTCGTGGGCCAAAAGGAGGCTATAGAAAACAGTGTTACAGTGCGCCACGTAGAGTCTAGAATCCAGGAAACCGTACCAGTTCACGCCCTTATTGAGTATCTTAAGAAACTGTGATAGAGTATCTGCCATGATTAACGTATCAGTAGAACGAAACCAAAACGAAAGTGCTGCGGCAGTAATTCGCCGATTTACAAAACGAGTTCAGGACTCAGGTATTCTTCCTCGTGTTAGATCTCTAAAGAACGCTGAAAGAACTCTTTCTGCTTACAAAAAGAAGAAAGCAACTCTTGAAGTTCTACGAAGAAGAGCTGAAAACATGAAGCTTATGAAGCTTGGAAAATTGGTAAGAGGAGGTAAGAAGCGATAATTCGCAAAAAACCACTATTTACATGAAGATTCTATTTGAATCAAATACATTTTCGATAGTATCTAGCTTGAACAAGAAAAACACGCCTCATATTGATGGCGTGTTTTTCTATTCTATTAAAAACTCTGCACTTGGTAAAAACTATAATTTAAGCCTAGTTCTAGTTGGTTCAAAGAAGGCAAAAAAACTTAACCAAACATATAGAAAGAAGGATTATACTCCTGATATTTTGAGTTTTGACTTAGATAAGGAAAATGGAGAAATATATATCCATCCAGCCAAAGTAAAATCAAAGGCCAAAGAATTTAATACAACACCTCAAAACTTTTTAAACTATTTATTTGTTCATGGCCTTGCTCACCTTAAAGGTATGGACCATCATACAGAAAAAGATAATGCAGAGATGCAAAATTTTGAAAAAAACATTTGTAAAAAGTTCAAGATTGAAACTTCTAGTATCCACAACTAAGACTTAATTGATAGATTGGTTTTTTAATAGTACAATATATTCAAAATATTCAGGATTCTGGCGCTTATTTAGAAATTTTTGAGTGCATACGAGAGATCATTTTTTAAATTTACTTTATATTTCTTTTACTATATTAATCCTTGAGATAACTCCCTCATCTTAAAATAACTTTCATGGCATTTGGTCGAACACATTCAGTAGGAATCGATATTGGTACCAATCAAGTTAAGGTTATTGTTGCTGAGTTACCAGATAGAGAAAGTGAATCTAGAGGCCAGCAAGGACAATTTGCACGTGGACAAGGAAATACTAGTGAATCTCCGCAAAATCCAGGTGCTGGACAAAAAAGAAGCACAGGTCCTCGTATACTTGGCGCTGGAATTGCTGATATGCGCGGTATGAGACATGGTTATATTACAAACCCAAGTGAGGCAGGAAAAAGTATTCGCGCCGCTGTTGACCAAGCGTCTAAAAATTCAGGTGTTCAAATCAAGAAAGCCTTTGTATCTGTTGGTGGCATAGGACTAGGCGCTATTATTGCTTCAGGATTAGTAAATACAACAAAAGCTGATTCAGAAATTACTGATCTAGATGTTCGTCTTGCAATTGAGGAAAGTGAAAAAGAATTACCACATGCATACATTCAAAATAGAAAAATAATTCAGACTGTACCACTTGAATATCGTATCGATGGCAAAAAAGTTTTAGGAAAGCCACAAGGTTTACGTGGTGTTCGTCTCGAAGTTCGCGTTTTGTATATAACTTGTCAGGCACATCACCTTAGTGATATTTTAGTCGCTCTTGAAAATGCAGATGTAGAGGCAATTGATATAATTGCATCCCCTATTGCATCTAGTATTGTTTCTTTAAGTAAAACTCAAAAAATTGCTGGTTGTATATTGGCCAATATCGGTGCCCAAACAACATCTATAATTGTTTTCGAAGAAAATACACCAAAATCTTTGGAGGTTTTTCCTTTTGGCTCAAACGATGTTACAAACGATATTGCACTTGGTTTGAAAGTAAGTCTCGAGGATGCTGAGCAAATTAAGCTAGGAAATGATCGCGGTATAGCATATTCAAAAAAGAAACTAGATGAAATTGTTATTGCACGTCTTTCAGATATTTTTGATTTAATTGACGATCATTTAAGGAGAATGGACCGAAGCCGCATGCTCCCTGCTGGAATAGTATTAACCGGAGGAGGGTCTGGTTTGGCAGATATAGACGAGTTGGCACGTATGGCTCTTCACTTGCCTTCTAGTCGCGCCAGACTGCCTTTAGAAGGCAATTTAAAGGCAATAAGTAGAGATTTAGAATGGTCTGTAGCCTATGGCTTAGCAGTACTAGGTCTTGGAAATGACGACGGTTCGACTTTAGGAGGTTTCCTTTTTGATGGTGGAGTTGTTAAAAAATTCTTTAAGAGAATGTGGGGCTGGTTGAAAAAGTTTTTGCCTTAGTTTTTAAGCATCCCACTCGTCCCATATCTTTCCATCTATAGAATATTCAACTTTTTCAATTGTTGGATATTGCTTAAGAGTGTCTTCGATAGGCCCTTTAAATGTTCCTTGCATGCAAGCAGCTCCGTTTAAATATTTAAGTGCACCTG
The DNA here is from genome assembly GCA_032358235.1 of Odonthalia washingtoniensis. Classification (NCBI taxonomy): domain Eukaryota; phylum Rhodophyta; class Florideophyceae; order Ceramiales; family Rhodomelaceae; genus Odonthalia; species Odonthalia washingtoniensis. The sequence goes on from JAULBU010007324.1 coordinate 19,646, forward strand.
AATCGAAATCTACAATTGCTACTTTATTTTTAATAACCACACTATTATATAGTGGTGCCAACTCCTTCAAATCTTCAGAAAACAATACTCTAAGAGATGTGTCAGCAACTGCTAAAGTTTTAGGTACAGTTCGATCAACTTTGTAAGTTGCACTGCAATCCATATTTATTTTAGATTCATCGTGAAAATATAAACTTATTTTCATAGTTTCTTGAGAACTATTTGAGCCACCATTGTGACTGTTATTATCAACATCTCCTATTCCTGACAAACCACCAAATATTGCAGGAATTTCTAGAGTATCTGACTTACCACTTCCTTCTACATCCTCTTCTATAAACTTAATTATAAGTGGAGTTCCAATTGGAATTTCTCTGTTCAATACCTGGACCAATTCAGCTCTCACGGGTGTAGTTGTAGCCATCCAATCATCGGCCATAAGAGGAGTTTGAGTTGTCATAGGAATCCAACCAGAATTATTAATATTGGCCATAACCTGCACAATTCCCGCTTGCCCTTCAAATCTAATCCAATTACAACCCAATTCTTTGTATTTTGACATGTCAGCAACTCCAGAAATAGTTAGTGGAAATTTTACAATGTCGCCAGAGCGTATTGAAGTGATTTTAAGGCCACATTTTTCTGAGAATGGATTTGTGTTTGCACCTGCTCCATTACCAATACTATTTCCGTTGCTATTACTATTTAGATCAATATTTGGCCCTACCCTCGACTTATTTACCAAATATAAAGCGCCGAAAGCGATAATTATAGCTATTAAGATCAATGAGACGGTAGTTTTTTTCATATTGTTCATGTATTGTCATTATACCATTTACAAAGTACTATGTCTGTGGCAAAACTGCTAACTCAGATAGAACTTTTAAGATAGATTTGGGACCACTATCCCATTTTTCAACCATACAAAAACCACATCCAACCGTATTGAATCATGAAAGGTAAAGCTTATATTTATCCAGGACTCGCGAATAATCTCGAGATTTCTGAGGACCAAGCACAGCGAATATTCGACCCCATTACTAACGCCGAAAGACTGTTAGAAGTAGCGAAGCAAGCCAGACGCAATGAAATCGTGGCGTTCCAAGGAAAAATTCTTGACCTGGTAAATAAAAATCAGGTCCCTTGGGCACACCCTCTACTCTTCCCTTGGGTTGCAAATAAATTAGAAGCTTTAGCGCACGTTGACCCTGTCAATTATGTCGAGAGACTCAAAGTTGCCGGTCAACTACTGCGTGATATCGAGTCGCCCGGCAATTATGTAATTCTCGCCTTTCCGTATAAAGATATTGGTCCACACTTTCTTGGAATCATGAAAGAGAACACGTATTACTGTGTCGTAGTCGGGATCTCAAATATGGGTACTTCAGATGGTACAATCAAAGCAACTGATACAACAGTGGAGATACCATTTCCCCACTTTGTGATGTACAACACCGCAACTTGTGATCCTAATCTGCTCCATGACAATTTTTTCGTAAAAGGCGAAGATTTTGGTCTTTTCTGGCGCGCAGTCGCCGGTGAGACAGAGAATGCGGCAAAAATCTTTGTTGGAACAGAGGAAGAATGCAAAACTTTTCTCCTCATCACTGACGCGATCAATCCAACCATATCCGCAGAAGAGTTTGATGCGGATTTTGCCGCCACACTACGAAACGCAAATACAAAGAGCGATTCGTTCGAAGTGACTGGTTCACTGGCTGGTGGAATTCATGTTTGATCACAGAATTCGAATTTCGGGCCGCCCCATGCAATTGGGGCGGCTTTTTGTTCACTTCCTTTTTGTTCGCTTGCACTTTGCTTTGCTTGCTAGCACAAATAATTTGTTTAAAAAATAAAAAAATAAAAAAACCTGCACTCGAATTGGTGCAGGCCGTTTTCAATTTATATCGCATGGCAACTTATTAATAGGAACCAAGATTACTCATGGTACAATCAAACAAAGTCGTGTTCCCTCAATCCAGACAATTGGAAAATCATTGTCATAGACATTCCCTTCTTCAAGGATTACACGATTCCCATTGAAATCTGGAAAAGCATTTCTTACAACGCTACCTGTCTCTCGTAAAAGTGAGGCATAGGCACGCATGGCATGACCCAACTTATCCGCAGCATCAAGAACTGCTGTTTGAAGTTCTTGATGCTGCAAACGCACTACTTCCTGAGGCGTGTTTTTTGGCAATGCACTAGAAAGGCAAACCTCAAGGTTACTAAGTGCACGTACAAGACTTTCCCTTAGTTCCCGACAATTTTGATCAGCAAGGTCAACATCCAAGAAAAATTGAGTTATTTCCGGAGTTTCAGGTCCGAGCAAGCGGTTACGCGTCTTAAAACAAGATTCATCTGTAGGATTCGCACTTCTTGCAACCGTCCAGAGATCTTCCAGTGGAATTCCGATACGTTTACAAACATCACCAACCGTTTCATCTTCAACAGAAACAGGACTACTCATAGCGGCAAATTAGGATGGTTTATTGGATCAAGTCCAAAAGTCAAAAGAACAATCTCCACCAAGAGATGTCTATATATGACATCTGGTTTGAGAGTGGATTAATATAAACACGAAAACAGGCCAAGTCAACCCATTACCCCTATTTCCTCCTCTGGAATTAGTGCTATAATAGCCGCATACCCACCGTACGCGGACAGAAGGAGTTATTTCATAACCTTTCTGCTCTTTGTGCACAATTAGATAAGACCGAACCCGTAATAACCCAAGAAAAACATGCCACAGGTAAAAACAGAAGTAGAAACATTTGCAAGAATTAAAGCTATCGGTGTTGGTGGTTCTGGAAAGAACGCCATTAACCATATGATAAATGCCAAAGTAAAAGGCATCGATTTTATTGCTATCAATACTGACGCTCAAGATTTGCATCACTCACTTGCAAAAAGAAAAATTCATATTGGAAAAAATCTTACACGGGGCTTAGGTGCAGGCATGAATCCTGAAGTAGGAAAAAAGGCAGCAGAAGAAACTAAAGAAGAAATTCAGGAAGCAATTAAAAATGCTGATATGGTTTTCGTAGCTGGTGGTCTTGGAGGTGGAACTTGTACTGGAGCCGGACCTGTCGTTGCAAGAATTGCAAAAGAGATGGGTGCTCTAACTGTTGCTGTGGTTACTAAACCATTTATCTTTGAAGGTCAACAGCGTATGCGACTTGCTGAACAAGGTCTTGAAGAATTAAGTAAAGCAGTAGATGCTCTTGTTGTTATTCCAAACGATAAGCTCTTGGCTGCAGTTACAAAAGATACTACTGCTAAGCATGCTTTTGCTATGTCAGACGAAGTATTGAAGCAAGCAGTTGAAGGTATTTCAGATTTAATTACTACTCCTGGAGTTGTTGGCAACATAGACTTCGCAGATATTAGAGCGGTTTTGGAAAACGCAGGCTCTGCCCTTATGGGTGTCGGTGTTGCAAGTGGTGAAAAACGAGCAGAAGAAGCTGCAAAAGCTGCTATCAGCTCACCTCTTATCGACGTATCTATTCACGGTGCCAAAGGAGTCCTATTCTCTATTGCAGGTGGCGATGATCTTACTATGTGGGAAATCCAAGAAGCCGCTAAGGTTATTACAGATTCAGTTGATCCGAACGCTCGTATTATATTCGGTACTGTTCGTGATGAACATCTTAAGAAAAATGAGATCCGAATTACTGTTATTGCAGCTAATTTCCCTCAAGCAGAATTTAGAAGATCTCTTTTTGGTGATGGACGAGGTCCTGCAAACTTTGGTCAGCGAGATGAGGACACAACTTCTGAAATTAGAGGTGGCTCAAATTCAGTATCTAGCCCGAGTGGACAGCAAACATCATCTACTCAGATTATTGATAGAGAAAGAACTCAGATTCAAACTCCTATTAGTCGACCAGAGCCACAATCTTCAGATTCACAAGACACTCGAGGAAAGATTTTCAATACAGTTTCATCAAATCGTATAGATGAGAAGAAAATTGAAGAACCAAAACCTATTGAATCAACTCAAGACGATGACTGGAGTGCTGTTCCAGCCTTTTTGAGACGATCTAAGCTTAAGTAAAATCAAATACGGTACAACACCCAGCTAATTAAAGTCAATAACTGCTGACTTTCATAATTTGATATAATTTCCCCTATGTATGATCTAATAATTATCGGAGGAGGACCCGCAGGTGTTGCTGCTGGTGTCTATGCAAGCCGTAAAAAACTAAAAACACTTTTTTTAACTGAGAGTTTTGGTGGCCAAAGTATTGTTTCAGATGGTATTGAGAACTGGATAGGTACTATAAAAATTACCGGTGAAGATTTAGCTAAAAGTTTAGAAGATCACCTAAGAGCTTATGCTGGTGAAATTGTTGATATTAAGACTGGTTTTAGAGTTGCAACAGTCGACAAGCTTCCAATCGAAGGTTCAAACGACCATGTTTTCAAAGTAACTAAGCAAGCAGGAAAAGGTATGATGGTAAATGGTACTTGGACCATAACCCCACCAAAAGTCACAGAAGGTTCAGAACCCGCGCCAGAAGAATCATACCTTGGACGTACAATACTAATTACCACTGGAAGCAAGCGTAGAAAACTTGAAGCTAAAGGTGCTGATATATTCGAGCACAAAGGAGTAACGTATTGTGCTACATGCGATGGTCCTATGTTTACAGATCAAGATGTTGTTGTTGTCGGAGGTGGAAATGCTGCTTTTGAAAGTGCAGCACAACTCTCTGCATACTGTAAAAGTGTCACAATCATGAATAGAAGTGATAAATTTAGAGCAGATCCTGTTACTGTTGAAAAAATTCTTGCAAAACACAATATTAAAGCACTTACTGAGGTTGTTATTGAAGAAGTTAAAGGAACTACTTTTGCCGAAGGTATAACATACAAAGATTTAACTGAGGGCACATCAAAACATCTTGCAACTACAGGAATATTTATTGAAATAGGTATGCTTCCTAATACAGATTTTGTAAAAGATCTAGTAAGTTTAGATAGTTATGGAAAAGTTAAAATTGATCATAAATCTCAGCAAACTTCTCTAGCAGGAGTTTGGGCTGCCGGCGACTGTACTGATTGTTTGTATCACCAAAACAATATAGCCGCTGGAGATGCAGTGAAGGCACTTGAGGATATATATGTATATTTGAGTAAGAAGTAGATTAAACAATGGGCACAGGACTCGGTCACCGTCCGTCTTTCTCATCCTGTTTATCTACATAACTAAAAGAAACCTAGACAAGCTAGGTTTCTTTTAGTTATGTGGGCGATACAGGACTCGAACCTGTGACATCAACAACGTCAATGTTGCGCTCTACCAACTGAGCTAATCGCCCATTCATACACAAAAACAATATATCATAAAGCCATAAAAGCTGCATGGGAATTAGAATAGATGTATTGAATTTCTACCACCCTCCACTTGCTCCTCCGCCACCAGAAGACCCGCCACTAAAACCACCGAAACTAGCGCCACCGCCGCCTTTCCAACTACTACCGCCGCCTCCACCTATCCACCATTGATTACTTTTACCATTTGCCTTATTAGATCTATATGTCTTTGAGACAATAAAATCAAATATAAGCCCAAAAAATGCAAGCAGCGCCGTAACTATACCTCCAACAATCAATGTCATACCAAAAACACTAAATATAGTCAGTATTGCTCCCAATATAATTCCGAGCATACCACCAAGCCACCAAGACTTAGATCTGCCTAATATTGAGGCTAGCCATTGGATAGCTATAACACCAAATAGAAAGATAAATGTTAAAGTTCCTTCGTTTAATCCTGGAAGTT
>JAULBU010007435.1:0-25419 GCA_032358235.1 Odonthalia washingtoniensis
ACATATATTCATATATACATATATTCATATATACATATATACATATATATGTATATACGAATATACATATATACATATATACATATATACATATATACATATATACATACATATATACATATATTCATATATACATATATTCATATATACATATATACATTTGTTCACTTTCTACTAGGATAGTATATATATATCTGTACATGTATGTACTTAAATAGTGTGACATTTCAGACGTTTCGATCATTTGAACGAGATCACATACTTCCCGCGCTCACTCAGAGATTCAACTCAGAATAACATCATTGAGAGACGAGAGCAACTACCACGACATAATTTCCAATATTTTCATATTTCAAAAACGTCCACAACTATCTACTAATACGTTCAACACAACAAATAATTCACGAAACAAATCTCAACCACCATTTCAACACCTTATTCAACATGGCAAGTTCATCTCGATGTACACAACAAAGAACAGATGTAGCACGCAACGAGAAGGCAAGAAGAGAAGGGGAATTAACAAGTAACCTAATCTTCAACTGCTTGCAATCCTTTTCAACCGAGGAATATCTATCTCCTCACAGCGATGCCGAGTATGATCCGAGTTCATTCCTGCAGTGGGTCATGGCTCAGTCCTATGACACCGATAAAACCCACGAATCTATAACCAATATGATGAGTCTCATGAAAAGCTTGCTGAACAACGTACGGCGTTCAAGAAAGTTGAATAGAAACCAGTTCACTGATGACGAATTCAAGACAAACAAGCATGTATTGGCTTCAGTTTCCAAGACAGAGCGAGTAGATAAATATTCAATTTTGCGTTTGCTGTTCATATTTATGGTATGAAAGGTGGTAGTAGGACAGTGATGTTCGAACAGGCGCTCATTAAAAAGCTTTTCTTCACCCTTTCTTCATTGGTTCGTCCTACATACACCAAATATGTGGTAGTAATACAAACAGGGTATCAAGAAAAATGCATCCATACAACATTTCTTTACGAACTTTTCATGAGTGTCTACTATACCACCGCTCAGTGACAATTTTCAGCTCAGCGATTCTGGAGAAGAAGTCCCAATTGAAGACTTGTTACCTTCAAGGTGAATATACTGGTGTCGCATGTCAGTATGTGGATAATGCATGTTCTTCCTCTGCAACGGAATGTGGTCATGAACTTATATCTGACACGTTCGCGCCATACGTCTTCTATGACGCACAATTTTCCTCTTTTAGGGTCATAGAAGCAAGTTATACAAAGATTGGCCGTGCAGTGAAGAAGAAAAATCGGACTGGATCAGACCCGATACCACATCAAAGTTTTGGTCCATGACCTCCACAGACAAGCGTTCCAGATCAAAACAACAACTATATAGGTGTACTAGCCAAGAGAGAGGATGTCCTTGAAACAATAGTTGCAGCAACATCAACATCTTTCGGACCTGTAGCTGAAGATGCCATGGAAGTTTTGAAACAGAAAATGATGAACGACATCACGTGCCTCGACGTCAGTCTCAAATATTTCAGTAGGACAGCAAAATATTTCACTGGTGAAAACTTGGACAACAAAGTTTACTGTCTCCTCACGAATCCACCCTACAATACAAGAAATGAGCAAAATTACCAGAACTTAAGTCAAGACAAGTGGATAAAGTTTGTAAATGGCTCCTGTTTGGAAGACACGATCATATATTCTGTTCGTACGTGCAGTTTAGAGATTGGGTTGATATTCTGAGTGAGCAAAGAATGATGAGAGCGGGTGAAGATCTTGGGGAAGATGAAGAATATATTAACATACTTCATGTAGTGCAATGCACTTCCAAAAGGAAGGTTGAGGAGTCCTGAACCAAGGTGTTCGAGTCCTTCTTTTCACAGTAGCGCGTTGAGTAGAGCACTCCACCGAAGAGGGGGAGGGATTGGTTAAATGTACGTGGCTTCTTGCCAAATATATACTGTCTTGAGGTAATCCTTCAACGACAGGAGGTCAGCGGGTAGACGTATAAGATGGTCGGACGAGTCCGTATCGAATCAGGGCGTACGATTGTAAATCTGTGGAGATCAACACGAATTGAGAGAGTCAGTCTAATGGTGGTGTTTGTGAGGCGCGGTTAGAGGCGACGATGGGTGAGTCGGGTCAGGGATGATGCTTGTAAGGCGCAGTCGTGCGAATTTTGCAAAGGAGAGGTTCAGTCTATCGTAGCCTAATCGGGTTCGTATGGAGGCGAAAGGCTAGTTGCGGGGGTAAATTGATTTCCAAGGATGCTTGTCTTTATGAAAAAAGGTCAGTAGGCTCGCCATGTCCCCGTTAAGTAGGATCCATTTTCCACCCAGTGGCGGGAGGGGAATAGTACTGTAAAGGGAAGACAATGTGTTAGTGTTAACCATACACTGTAATTGAGACACGTGGTACCAGGGTCATTCGGACCGGGTCCTGGATCAAAGATGGGACGTGACAGGTATCGATGCGACTTGCACTCGAGCGATTATATCTGAATATTCGTACACGTGTATTCACGTCCAATTGCACTTCACTTCAGAGTGCGTTTACAGTGGAAAGGAACGCACTCAACTACAACAGTTATTGGGAGTATATAACACAAATCCATCACATCAACGCCTCAGTAATGTTTCCGTTAATGAAATTGCACTGCATTCATGGAAAAATGGATTTCAAAGTAACAGTGCTAAAGAATTTGTTAATTGCATGCAGGTTCCTTGTCCTAATTTTATATATCCTGGTACTTGAAATTTTTTTACGAACATACCACGCCTTTCACAGTCTGAGCGGTTAGCCCATCCACAGTGGGATAAAGAACCGGTTTCTGGACAACGCAAAATGCTTTGTCCAGACCAGAAGTCAACGGATTGGCTAATGGACATCATAGAGATGTTCTGCACGTCATGCGGTGTTGTGGACGATCCATGTGCTGGTTCTTTCTCAAAAGGAAGGGCATGTATGGTCTTTCCGCACACAGGAAATTTATTGGTACGGACATTGATCCAGTTTGGCTTCATACAGCGCTTCCAAATCGTCGAAACATATGCAAGGAAATGTTTAAACCCTGAGTCAGATATAACTGGTACAGTGAAAGATGTAGATGAGGCGAAGACCCTGATCAAGGAAGTTGATTTAATCAAAATCAAAAAGAAATTGGACACATGGAAAGTCCCTCTTGGTTTACATAGCATCGAGACATTTCCACCTGTCGTGCATAAAGTTTTGTTGGAGGTCTACAACGACAAAACTGTTTTGCAACCTACCAACATTTCAATGTTCAACTGGTCACGTACATGGAGAGAAAGGATGAACGCTGTGGACATTTAAAAATGTCAAAAAGATGAATGTTTGAGATTAGGTGTTTCCGTGATGCCATCAAAAATCAATCATCCTGATGCTGAACGTGGAATGTTCATGAACTGTCCGGTAGACACCGGCCAAATTATTGGTTATTAATATGGTACAGTAGTTTACAAAGAAATGTACGACATCAGCAGTAAAACGAAGATGTATGGGGAAGGAGTTATGGGAGTTTCCAGAGAAGTATTTAGGAAATGGCTCTGGAATTAATACACAAGTTCTTCGACAAAAATGGAAAGAAAAATTCATACTGGCTTTTCTTTTTTCCGCTCCATGTTGTACAATAAAGTACATAAACGATCCCGGTTACCGTGATGGAGATGGGCCAACAGGTGGCGAGAGAAGTGCTATTAATAGAATACCTGGTAATGTCAGTTTTATCGAAGATGAGCGTGCAACGTCGAACAAAGAGGACTTACATTGTCTTGGAAATAGAAACAACTATGCCCATTACACAGGTTATATAAGTAACACACACATGTATAAATGCCAGCTTCACATACTATATGGAACTGGCATATACATGTATTACAATACAATTTACTATATGTTTGAAGAAGGTAAATAAATTAGACATATCGCATAGATAACAGAGATGGTAGGGAACCTGAGCTATGAACAATATAAAATTCAGTTTTGTGTAATGTGATCAGAACTGGTTGCATTTGATAAAGTTAATCACGAAAGAATTTTAGAATCACGTGATAATTGTGGTAATAATATGAATTTAACATAAAAATCATGACTAAAGTGATGAATTTTAAAACAATAAAATATTTAATCGCTAAATTGTATAATTTTGAGGTACTAGATGATGTTACTAAATTTGTGTCACCTTCTGACGGTGTAACGGAAATAAATTATTTCCACTGTATTCCATAATTCCATCTGGAATTAAAAAATGCCTAAAATTAACTTTTTAATTTTTGGCAAAAATTTAATTTTAAACATTACATAATTAATTACAGTGCATATAGTTTGTTCTTATTATTTTGGAATGTTTAGTGAGGATGGTAAAAGAAATGTAATATGAGATATTACAAGGGTGAATTACGCACTGTAAGTGTAAAGGACGTGATTGTGAAGAACATTGTGAAGTTGAGGGTGAACTGCTACCCGTATGACTATGTACGTAGTCATACGGGTCCATATAATCGTTATACTATCTGAATTGAAGTTCGCCGTACTAGGGTGAACTTCAATTCAGATAATATGACGTTTATATAAACAAAACGATGTTCAAATCCTCATGTTGTTCAAAACCCTTATCACCGTCAGTAAGAATTGTTTTCAAAATGGTACAAAACATTTTGGAAAAACAAAAATGGTGTGATTTCAGTCCCCAAAAAGAATTGTGGGATGCCAAAAGGAATCAAAAAAGCTTTGATATAGGGCAAATCTCCAAAGGGCGATATTTTTTGTTTTGGTTTCTCATAATTTTTTTGGTTTATTTCGGAAACGTGAATAGGTCTTCTTAGAAAATTTTTAAAAATTTCTAAAGATAATTTTTTTTGGGGTTTACAATTTTTTTGGGAAAATTTGGGGACGCAGTTGGCAAACCATACATGGTAATCATTGTAATTTCCAAATTTTCAAAGTTTTGGGGAATTTCAAAAGATTTTGGGGAAATTTATTATTTGTTATGTAGTACTACTGCAATACTAATAATAAATTAAAGCAGTAGTAGTAGTAGTAGTAGTACATTTGGATGCAGGGGTCGATTAGTAATATAGGTCCTGCAGATTAGATATTACATTCCAGCAAACAAGATGCCGCCATTGAAAGAATGTGATTCAATTTACCAATTCAAATGTGATCATTCGTCGTGCACATTCGAATCAACGTCAGCACATAGGCCTTCAATGTCATTATAATCATGAGCATGGTGGTAAGTCAGTTGACCAGTAGAGGGCTGGTGAAAAGGATGAAACACCGTAGTACTAAATATTTACCTATTTTGCACACCATTATTGGCAATGGCAGGAGGATGCATATCGACAGGGTGACAGATCAAGTATGGAATGATTCTATCAGTTAACTAGATGAAACTAAGACTCGTTCATAGATGCAATAGCTACATATCTGGAGGTGGATATGATAGCAGCTGAAGATATTTTATCTATGGAATCGGATGATATTTCTGTACGTGGAATGGAGGAGCTGGAAGATATGTTCCTGGACTTGCGCCTTTCGAATATTGCTAAGATGTGCAACTCTGTTTTATCTCCACTGAAGAAGAATGGACACATATTATTAGATGTCTGTTCGAAATGCAAAGACATGGAAGCATCAAAATATATAGCCAAAGTGAAAAATTCAGAAACTCTAGTTATACATAATCTTTCGACCTGAGGAAATAGCAACTCACTTTCACGGACTAGAGTTTTGCTACAACATCAACATTCAGATTGCAGATGCGATTTGGTTCCTCTACTAACGCGGCCGGAAATTGCTGACAGTACTGAAGCTGAGTAACAGCTTGATAAGGGCTATTAATACTAAGGTACAATATTAACCTGAACAACTAGTAGCATTGATCATCTTCCAGTGCAAAATGAATTTCCAGTGGAAGATGACAGTGGTAATCGTACTATTACCGGTGATGTATGGGAAAGTTCTAATCAACAACAAATGCAACAAGCACCACCTCAACATCATACGGAGGAGGTTGATGGAGTTAATAGTGGAAAAGCTGCTTGGGATGAAGAAAAAGAAGATAAGGATATTCGTCACGTTTCTGAATTATCCGGTGGACATCTTGAAAGTGAAACGACTAGTACTACAATGACGAATGTAAATTAATCAGTGGAAGTTATCTTTGGTCTGCATATGGACGTCACTGTCAATGTTGTGGTATAGTAATCGTTTGGTATTGGCATTGAAGATGGGAATACGCAAGTGATGCTGGCTTTTGGACAGAAAAAAGAAAAGAAAGAGGGAGTTGCAGGTAGGGAATCTGCAGATCTTTGTGGAGTAACAAATGAAGAGGAGAAGGGACGACAGGAACAGACTGGTTTCGACGTTGTTTTTGGACAAGGTGATGCAGAGGCTGATCCGTGGGATGAAGTAGATGAGAGTGGTGAGAAAGAACAAAACGAACAGTAACAGAAATCTGGTTTTGACGTTTCTTTTGGAAAGGTTGACGCAGAGAATGATCCGTGGGGTACCATCGAACATCCTGTATAGAATGATCAAAGTCAACATTCGGAATCAGCATTTTCACCCCCTTCCCCCTCCTTCGGTGAATTTGGTCAGTGGAGGTAAAAATACGGAAGAAGCAGCTTCCGATCTGTGTGCGGAGAGTACAGAAGGTATAGTTCAATATCCTGTACAGAATGATCAAAGTCAACGTTCGGAATGAGCAATTAAACATCCTCCCACTCCCCCTCCTTTTCAATGAATGTGGTCGGTGGAGGTATAATACGAAAGTAGCAGCTTATGATCAATTTGCAGAGAGTACGGCGCAAGCACAACAGTCATTTGTTGATGGATTATGGTCTGTTGGCAATGAGACTATTGTGACTGGTGGTGGTAGCGTTCAGTCTGAGGAGAAGACCGAAATTGAAATTCAGTCTGAAGATCTACATGTGACAGGAGTGTATTCTGTGACTTCCGATAGTCAGGATGCGAATAATTGGGTTCCGGTGGTGATGGAGGTGACCGGGATTGGGTGAAAGGAACTGAAGATGAGAGTAACTGTGACAGTGATAGTGAACTCAGTTACATAAGCAATAATAAGAAGACTAACACTGGTAGAATAATGAAAATAGAACTGGAATGACAATTCAGTCTTCACAGCCGGCCATGGATTCATCGTTGTTGTATGTGCATGCTCCTGATGTTTCATCTGGTGGTGTAGCGGTGACATATATGTAAGCAGAGGATTGGGATTTTGAAAATAAACAAGCAGTAAAAGGTGATAATGTTGAAGGTATTTTATCAGGTTGTGATAAACAGGAACATAGCAAAGCAGAAGAGGTAAGGGAATAAGAGAAGTAATGATGATCCGTTTCCCACCAGTTGGAATCCAGAGCCAGGTTGTAAAAATGCGTCATCTGTTGCCTTTGAGTGGCGTGATGAGGCTAATACAAGCAAAGTACAGGATGAGCACCAACAACAAGTGCACTTGCGTCCTCCACCGTCAACTTCGTTGCAATCGGTACAAGGTCATTCCGTGAGGAATCGACGATTTCTGATCAGGCACATAGTAGCGTATTTGATCAATCTAGTGGTACTACCCCTGTGATGGTGGATGGGGGCAGATCGGCAGGAGGTAATACAAACCTGGATCTCAGTAAGATGAGATGTGTCTTATCCTGCATGGATTTTCAACAGGTGTTACTGTATCTTCTGTGATGGAAAGACATCATGTACGTGATGGACAATATTCAATGAAATTCGCACAAATTGACGAACAAAAACCACCTGCTCCGACAATGAATGCATATTTTCAACCTTCGGTATTCGTCCCTTCTCTAACGACGAAGCCGGAAATTTCTGACAGTACTGAAGCTGAGGAACAGCATGGTGAGGGTATACCTAAATCTACAACGGACACTGAAACTGTTCCTCAAAATACAATTCTTTTGCCTCCGTCATCGGTATCAGCAATGCTTGTTTCTTTCGCTGTCGATGTGTTTAGTATGCCACCACCACCTGCACAGAAGGATTGGTATATATCGCCGCCATCAACTGGACAGGAAAAAATGTGGATACAGGTGCTCATTCGCAGTGGTATGAGTCACAATCGGAAGCTGTGCCTGTACATTCGTTCTCCATACAGCGACCACCGTCGATGTGACAAGAAGAGATAACGAAAGATGTGTCATTCACCACGGATTCTTTACCAGTGCCATCGGCGCCACTAACAATCGATAACAAAACTGGAAATACCAACAAAAGAGAACAACAACCTGAAGAACTGCCTCCATCTCCAACATTTTTGTCGTTAATGGCTGTTCTTCCACCGCCTCCAAATACATCGGAAGTGTTCATACCTGCACCACCACCTGTTCAGCTGGCAGTAACATCCGTGATGGATTCCGAGCCGGTGTTATATTGGGAATCTTCGATAAAGGAGACTGGTGCAATTGATGTAGTTCACGAACAAGAGCAGCCGTATAGTCAAAGTATTCCGGTTAAAAGTATTCCGGTACCATTTATCACGCCACCTGTTACACCTTACCCGGCGCCACCCGCTTCCGTTCCTCTAACCAACTCTGAGTTTTCACCGCTACCTCCTCCAACCATGTCCACTGGTGCATCGCTGCCCATACCTTTAGTACCCAATCTGATGTCTATGCCGATGCCTGCTCATACTGGTCCCGCTCACATGGGACCACATGACGCTTACGGCACTGGAATTGATGCCAATATTCGGAATTAATCGTATTCGATGATGGATACAAGCGCGTCCTCTGAAATAGACATGACGTCACCGCGCCCGAACATTTCATGGGGATTTGCAGGCATTCTATTAATTTCTGTACCTTTCAATGGCGTTAAGTCCATTGTAAAGATTGTTGACAGGTAAAGTTTGAATCGAAGTGATGATGAATTTGCAAAAGAAGGGTTGATGGCGGCGAATAATGCTGTAATGCCTGTTCCATTACTCATGAGAAATCAAGTTCAAGATTTGGTACCGATGGAAAATATGTGTGACAGGCTTGGAACAGTGCATGTGCGATGGCCTGGCAGTAATGATGGAGGTAGGAAAGTTATGTGGAAACTTTTTCTGTCATTCTCAGGCATGCTAACAATGGTGGAGACTGGCGCGTTAGGTCAAAAAGTGTTATATGTACTGCTTCTATGGAAGGTGAGGTTTCATTTCCACTACGTGTTGAAATTTATGGTGATGGTGTGTCGGAAAATGAAGCTGTAGTTGTGAAAGTCGAGTAGATGGTATCGAATGGAAATGCAACAGAAGCGGTTTTCATCACACGTGAAGCTGTATTATGGCCACTTGAAGTCGTTATTGCAGGATGTGTCGGACGTGATGCTTATGAGGAAATAGAAATTGAATATTCTAAACAGAAATTGATGGACTGTTGCGCATTGCAGACTTGGTTATTAGCATCTGCAGGAAAAGGGGGAGTGGTTGTGATCACTTTTGATTCAACAACAGGTGGTGTTGAGTGGGTATCGCAGTCATGGCGTCGCGAATGGTGGCAACCTGAATTGTGCACATATTATTACAAAACATAGCAGCAGAAAAAATTAGTAATTAGAGGATTATGGCAGAAAGAAATTCATAAAAACATGAAAGTTTTTTTCAATAAGTTGGTGGAAACATTTATGAAGAATTAACCAAAAGAACTACGAATCGGATTATGATGTAAAGAAATTCTTTGCAGAAAATGACAACATTCTTGATTGTAAAGTACATATGGGTACCTGGGAGCCGTTTTAGAAAACATACAAAAGTAAAAAATACGTACTAGTTTGAGGCAAGCGATAACCTGGAGAACAAAGGAAACGGGACACAAGACTATCATGAGACAAACAGACTATAACCCAAGACAACGGGAGAAAGCGCATTAGAAAATGAAGACTGTACCTCATGATGGCAGTTGAGCTCGAGCTTGGTTTACTCGTTGTTCGCTAATTTTATGAAAAACTAAACTATGTGAAAGATGACATCAAGCGTCATAGTATATTTGGGCTAGATGATAGGAAGTTGCTGAAATTACTGAAACAATTTTAAACTCTCCCTGATCTTGGCGAATATTGGTACAAAAACTTCGACCTGCAGTCACCAGGATAGGTTCCTTGTGGGGCATCAATACTTGGCCATGGAACGGAGGATGGAAGAATTATTATTCAATTTTATATTAGATATCTGCCGTGATGGCGTTTTATGATTCCAAATACGTCCTTCCTTAAATTACTTTGCATTAATTTATTCATATATTTTACTGGGACATCCTGGTCCACACTTCATACTTACACGCTGATGCTGTGTAACCAGATGTGCCTTTGAACGTATACTGTCTACTCCCACAATAATTTTTTCTATCGTCTTTTAACGCTGTGTTCGCGGTTAGTAACCCTTCCTGATGAAATAGCTAATTATCGCCGATTTGCCTTTTAGCTGAGTCTTGTCACCTTCGTTACACAGTGGCCTCTTCATTATCCATCCGGGTGAGTCATACGGGCAGTAAAGGAAATGGCTGATATTTTCCTTCATCTATCGCTTCTCCTGCTGCAAAAAATGTCAACTGTACCTATCGAACGAACAGCGTTGTGATGAGGCCTGACTGAGGATATGTTTAAAATTGGTACTGTTAATTGACTTAAGTAGCAGCGTAGCAACAAGGTTGGTGACAGATTCAGCTAGCGACGCTTGTGCTATTTCAGGTGAAAATCAGAGGGACTGACAAGAAAATGATAACAGCAAGGATGAACACAAAACTGGGGTAATAACCTGTACTGTAGAGGTTCGTTGTTCGAGTCAAGTGAAGACCCAGCCGACTTTCTTGTGATTATTATATAATCATAATCAGACAAAATTACGGAAATTAATGCCAAAGGTCATCTAAAAAGGCTAACTCCAGAAAATAATGCAAACAACTGACAGTGTATATTGTAAGACTAATTAGACTGAAATTAGTATTAATCAATGACAATAACCCTTAATCAAACAAAATACCATACACGGTGCATGGCTGCAATAATTACAATGTGTACCCACGCAATGCTCCGTGATATTCAGGCAGCTGTAAGTAGTCTAGTATAGCAAAAATGGGTCGCTTTTGGAAACACAAATACTCTAATTTGATTCGAAAGTTGTGAAAAGTTTACACAAATTGTCGTATTAAATTTATGGAATCGGTTGGGACCTCTACCCCTCAGAAGAGATTTGGTACATGAAGCAAACACTCAAATTCATACACGTGTATACTAAGCATACATTTTTCTACACGAATCTTGAATGGTCGACAAGAGAGTACAGCGTCATGATAGCCACAATTATTATGTCCTTGTTCAATCGAGAAGCTTGGTCACTCATAAAATCACCTACAGTACCACCAACTATATTCCTACAAAATGCCTCCATCTCCTCGTATACAATGGGGTCGTTAGAATACCGCATCACATTCAGTACCACCAACCAAACCTGTACAAGCACCGATCCGTGCATCACGTCAATCTACATGTAGTACTGAGTCTCAAATCGCAGTCTATACAATGAATTATCAACCATCAGGTATCTTTACAATTCAAAGTAACGAATCCAACAGTTAAAGAAACATGATATCAACTATTAGCCACCGTGTACCTCAGCCAGTTTTATCAGGGGACGTAAATGCATCAAACACTCAGCATATAGCGTCTAATAACTTCTTAAGTGATAATGAAGATGAAGAAGAAACTGAGCAGGAGCATTTGCGAAGGATTAAAAAGAGTCGTTCAACACCTTCAGTAAAACGGAACATCAGGAAAGTAGTTGTAGTCGCAAAAAGAGGATGAGGGTTCATGACAGACGAAATGGATTCCATGCTTGATGCAATCGAAAAATACCTTCCTCTATGTAAAGAAGAATGGGATGTCGTATTGAAGATGCATAATCTCAGTTTTGGTGAAAATTCTAGAACAGTAGACGGATTGAAAAGAACATTATCAGGTTTGCATCGAAAGCGCATGCAAACTGGCGACTCTCTGATGACAGACGATGTGCGACGTGCAAAGCACTTGAGGTATAGGATGAAAGAAAGAGCTGATTCAGGGGTTGCGGAAGAAGCTGAGGATGAGATAGAAGCTCTCAGTAATTATACAAATGATTCTACAGATAATTATGATAACACAAATCCAGAATTTTGTGTCGAAACTGGGAAATTTATTCCATCTGTCGTTACAAATTTGCCGCCAAGTCCATAAATTACTACTAATTCTCTATGCCGTTTGGTTCATCTGCGAAATAGAGGTGGTAAGCAACATGAAGATTCAAGTGATTTATTTTCAATATTGAAAGCAAACATGGTACTTGAGCAACAACGGAGGGAAGAGGAAGAAAAAGCAGAGAAGAAGACCGTGTAGAGGATATAATACGCCGTGAGGAAGACCGTCTGAAGAAAAGCTCTGCAGAGAGCACAAGTCTAAAAGACAAAATAGACTAATGGAGATAATGATGATGGTATTTACCTGTAGTCAGAAATATTCTTCTCCGTAGAGTCATCAGTGATAGTACATTTCGATTGCTGTAAAGTCTATTTTGTTCAGTGATATTGAAATTCCTTCATTTTTATTGATGCTATGACATTGTTTTATTATATCATCAGAAATACTTTCTTCAGTATACCAGGAGAAGTAATTACTTAAACTACTCAAATCCCCCTTTCAATCATAAAAATTAGACGAAAAATATATAGAGACAATCATGATCTTTCTTTCTTTATATGAAGATACTATTGAGGTCGAAGAAGAAAAATGCGAAAAAATGTGACACGACTTCTTCGCAAAAAAACATGCCAACATCCGATTACTTTTTTCACTATCCCTCAAGAAGAAGCTACTCCTACTCTTCAATTCCTCGTTCCGATTATTCAAATCAAATAAGAACTCGCTGCGCACGACTATGATCTCGCCTTTTTATGTGATAATACTACTGAAGTTAAAGAAAAAAATTTCAAAAAATATGACAAAATGTGACGCGACTTCTTTGTAAAAAAGACAAGTTGCCAACATAATTCGTTATTTTATAACTTCAATTTAAGAATTTTGAAAAATCGACTCAAACGACAATGCTTCACATCCCAATTCAAGAATATTCTTAAAACTTAAAGTTTTATTTGTTTTCTAATCAAGGCATGAACTTCTTCTCTCCACTTTGTTCAAGTGCTTTACATTGAAATTTTCTCGGAGAAATAGATTGGCTTCAACACCTAAGTGTGGCATGTAACTATTCATGATCTGATTAATCCCTACAACATGCGTTCTAAAATTAAACAATACAATGGTTGTTAAGATCATGAGCTTCCATTCCAAGCTCCCCATAAATGAACCTATCTTTCATTCGAGGAAACGTACCCTGGAATGCACGCATTCCCCATTCAGATGCTTGCCTAGCCAAATTAGCCTACCTAAATTCAATTACTTGATTGCAATTATTTCCGGCCGTCAAGTGATCTTGGGCTGATTTGATTAGAAATGGGTAATCTCCTCGTGAAAATTCTGAATCAACTACACAACGGCAACCAGTCCTTGCGTGACATTAATCTAGTTTCGAGTAAACACTTCCCCATTCGGCAATCTGTGAGTCGTGAAATGAACCAGGAGCATTATATACACACGAAATTATTACTCCTGAAGGAGCAAAGACGAATATATTTCTAGCATAGTGATCGTGCTTCCAGCCATTGTAAATCATGTTTTGTATCACGCAATCACTTGACTGTTCCAGACGTAGCTTTAAACCGTCAGAAACGCAATAAACATCGGTTAAAAGTGAATACTTATTCGAAAAATATTTTTTATATACTTCCACCTCGGTCAATATAGGCATGCGAACTTTAGCTATTTCGTCGGAGGCTAAGACCTTTAATAACAAGCGTCTCTCGAATCTAATGTATAATGATGCAACGATTGCTGTTACACCAAAAACCATGCAAAGTTGCATACTGGAACCTCTTGTTCGCTTCCATGCAAGAAAAAAACCTAAACATCGTGTAGATGACATTAATCGCGGCCTTCCGCGTTTAATTTATCTGAGCGGTAGCAATGGAATTTTCCATCTTTCGAGTAAGGTGAATAATTATCATAGTGATTTCCGAATTTCTCCATGATACAGCTGAAAGCATGGTGGTTGATTCCGATGAGCTTTATGAGGGATCGTTCTCATCCACTTCCAAAATGGATGAAAAAGGTGGGCATAGACTGTTTCTGCAGTGCACGGCGTGAGATTCTGTGGTCTCGGTTTGTACTACCTGCTACATTCGATTTTCTTATAAAGGTTATAGTTTGCCTTTTGCGTTGATTGTACGCTATCATGACCAGCAGATTATTCTTCTCTGAACTCATTGATGGGTACCTTGGTCGAAATCTAAGTCACTCCCACTAACGATCATTTCTGGGAGTAGGAGTACGAGTCCTCTACTGCAACGTGTAAGGAAATTTTACAATTGGGTCATTTTATTTGATACTGACCAAAAGCGTTACTTAGTCCCTGTTTTCTATTTAGAACGAAAAGGTGTATCAAATCACAAATCTAAAAATATTTGGTATTTGGTACAGTATTAAATTTGGGTTTTCAGGAATGACCCAATAGTGTGTTACCAAACATTACCACAATAACTAGAACCTCTAAAAATAATCCATAATTTTATTATGAACTCTCCATCTTCATTTTTTTATTTTTAAATAACTTTTTAACTTGGAGATCAATTGCTTGTAGTCAACTCATGGCCGATAAAGTCGAAAGAAATAGTTCTAGAAAACTGCAACAGTTGAAGCACATAAATCAGAGTACTATTGGCTTTAATCCCAGGGTCTTTCGAGTTCAATGAGACCGGAATCCAAATAATCCTGTTGACGTTTCAGCACTCGAACTCAAAACGGAGGATGTTGACATCCGCTCGTATTGATTATCAATAGAATTACGTTTTCTTGAGAGTGACGTGAACAAGCCTTTTGTGTCGAGCACAATATATAGTTCGAAGTGTTGATTAAATAGCTGATGATTTCTGAGTTAATATTTTTCCTTCGTCTATCGCTTCTCCTGCTGCCAAAACTTCAGCTGCATCTATCGAACTGACAGGGTTTTTTTCTTTGTGTGACGACCACGATACAACATGAAACACAGACCTTTAATGAATTCCCTAAATACTATCCCGGCAATGTAGCATAATTGACCATTTTCACAAGAGCGTCCGGCATCTGAAAAAACCAAAATTAAAATTTTTAACTGTGCATCATGACGCATAAAAGATATTGTTGTACCAAGTTTTTCAATAGTCTTCAATCTCCTGATTGATTAATAATTTGTTTCACTTGAGATGAAGGGGCTGATTGTTACATTCGGCTTGAAAATTCTGCGCAAAAAATTGATTACGTGATTCTCAGCCAACCGGTGGAACTATTTAGTGATGCGAACAACTTTTCTCCATGGCATTATTTTCCTCTATTAATTTATCTGCGTCTTACCCTTGATAAAGGATAGCCTTCGAGAATATTTAATGTATCATCATTTGTCTCGATGGATAGGTCTTCGTGTTGGATAATATTTAGTCCATAAAAGCGCATGTGTCCAGGGCCATGTTATTAAATTAGAGCGGATCGTCTCTGTGAACTAAATGACTTCACTGCATATTTCAGAGCACTCTATTCTTCTGTGTTTTGTTTCACTCTGATTTTATTTCAGCGAAGTCAAATTAATTATGATTGTTCAGACAGCAGTGTTTCACTCAACGGTTTGAATGAAGGAGTCACTTTTTTTACGGACGTGATCAATTAATTCATGATTTTTGAGGATATTTTACATGAATTTTTAGAATCGAGGCATCTCAATTTGGGAAAATTACGACATGGATCTTGAAAGTTTTTATCCAGTCTAGCTTATCTTCTTTATCTTTATTTTTTGGTGAATCATCCAGAAACGTTAAGTTATGTTCTATTTTCATGGTATATATAGACATGATACATAGTATCATGTCTACCTAGCTTGACCATACTGAAGTATTTTTTGATGCCACTTATTAGCATGTGTTGTTGCTTTTACATACGCTTATTTCTTATTGTAATGTGTTGTTTCTGTTTCACAATTTTGCCTACTTATACTCTCATTGAGACGCGGTTCTCGTCGCAGTCGAAGAGTAACGAAGAACAATCAACACGCTCCTGGATAAAAATCAACCGTTTTTCTTTCTGACTTTGTTTGTCGGCTGATCTACTATCATCGTTCGTTCAGATACGTGTTTTAACCCTCCTCTCATACATCACAACTACAACTACAAGCGTCGTTATCTACAGCTCTTAATTAGAATTCAACAGCAGCTACAGTCGCCATTGATCAATTATATCAGCGCTCAAGTCGCACTACAACCTCCTTTGTCACCTCACTGCTGCCACGTGTTTAATATATGACAGTTATTGAAACCAATATCTAACCGCTCAGTCCAAATTTTTTAATACATGTGCTACAGTCCCTAATTTAAATGTTTTGCCAATTAATTTTATCACAGTTTCTACTACTTTAAGAACACCAGAAATTAATATGTAGTCCACAATTTTCGCTAATGAATAAGTTGGTACACTATTTTCAGTATTCATAAATAATTGTGGCATAGAAGCAATTTGTGCGAAACCTAATTCTGCCAGTAATAAATCAGAAAATTCCTGCCATTTTGCATTTGCGTTAACTAAGCCATAAGCGGTTGCTATAAGTAATCGTACTACTTTACCCCTATCATTTGACTGACGTGGCGGAATTACATATACGTCTCGTGTCGCTTTCCCGCTCTGTAAGAAAGCTGTTTTTCATCTAATTTTGTATTATCCAATTTAATTAGTGTGACAGTAGACAGTAAAAGACTCATACTGTAGAATAGTTACTAGGTAGTTCATGTTTTAATTGGTACTCATTTCCATGTAGTGCAATTCTTGCCTTAACCTTGAAAGATTTATCGTCTTTAATTTTCAATTTATATATTACATGAGATCCAATTATGCTTGCTTCTTTTGGTATTTTATATATTGGAATACATTGGACCGTATTCTTAAAATTTGTTTCTTTAATTTCATATGACATGATTGGAGGAAAAGTCGGAAACCCTTGGCTGTGTTCTTACAAATGACTGATTACCTAAATGATGAAACATGTCAACCAAAACAGGTTGCATATCAGATACCAGGTTGGTTGTAGTAGCGGTGAGCGCATTATTAGTGATATATATATGGGAGCAGTATGAACTACTGTAACGGTAGGTACCATATGTTCAGCTTCAGATGTGTTATATGTATCATCAATTATGACGGGAGTGACACTATTTGTAACTTTAGATGTTTGATAACGCCATGCTTGATTAACAATAGAAATTGTTTTTTTATCACCATCGTTATAGTCGATATTAAATTCTCCAACATCATTTTTTGATGTCACCAACTCTGGATAATATTGTTCAGATAGTGGCCACTAAACTTCGATATTTTCAACAACTTTTGGAACCATGTTAGAATTATTGTCGGCAAATTTGGAGCCTTTCAAAATACAGAAGGATTACCTATATTGCTAGAATCTTTCTGATTGGGGTGATCTCAACATCTTTTGACGCCACGTGTGATATCGGTTCTTGGATGTCATCATCGAAATCATCAGTAGCCTGACGAATCATTGCTTCTAATGATTCATCTGGAAGTGCTAATCACACATCTTCATTCGCAGCGCGTATAGTGTGTCCATTGGTACCAGGTACTGCGACGGTTGGATTTGTGTAATAATAGCTCAGTACACATTTTGGAGCAGTCCATTTCCAGCGATTTTGTTTGTCTTGCATAATGTATATTTCAATAAAATCTTCTGGAGATAAACATATGTCAAAAGGCAGAAGGTGATTGAGATGAAAGAATGAGGCCTAAATTATGTTTTTCTGATAATGTTTTCTGAGTATCAATTAGTTCATTTGAATTTGGAAATACTGTAGTCGATATAGAGTGAAACATTTGCCATCTCAAATGCTGAAAGTGTCTTTGAACCATATAGATCATTAGAGCATCTAACAACAAGTTGAGCCAGTAATTCGACGGAAGATGAAGGGTTGTTGTGTTTAGGACGACAGTATATACTTCGAATTATTTATGTTTTGAGTCTAATACATTTTTGAATGATGTCTAGGAGGCAAAGGATTGAATTCAGATCCAGAAGCTGCTATTAATGGAATAAACTCGTCCTGGTTGAACGCATCGTGCCCTAGAACAGTACCTGGCGAAGAAAATTGTCTCAACCATACTGTCTCAACTGGGAGGGTGACTATTTCCAGTAATGTATTAGGCACAATTGAGTCTGTTGAGTAACAAGTTGTGGCATCTATAACGTGTAACAATGGTTGTCAATCCAAAAATAAATTATCCACACAGACGACATCATTAATATTACGATTCGATGAGATCAGGAACACTTTTCATTACGGTTGAGGTTTACATGTCGCTCGACAATTCGTACAAGTGCACACTGTTTTTTGGAGCTGATCAATTACCGCAGTAGACCATATGTTATTTCTCTGTAAGATATTTTTAATGTCTGAAAATGTTGCGGGTCCACACACGTGTTCGTGTACTCTCGTAACAATTTTACACACCGTCTATGTTTCCGGGAATGAATGCCTACTTCAACGCGGTGATTGTGTATGCATGTGCCCGGGAACCATTCATTTATTTTACCAATATGAACGTCCGAATTGGGCCATTTGTACAATGGACATTCAAACATCTTATTGTTTTCCCCGGGCTTTCATATTGTCAAAAACTGGTACTTTTATGAAGGCACAACTTTTTAATCCAATTTTATGAAGACAGTGATTGTAGTAGTGGGTATATGACCGCCAGCAATACAAAAATATTAGATGGGAATGCAGGAAATCCACCAGCAATGAAATTGTTGTACGTCATGAATACCTACATTGAAGAGCTGAAAGAGACGCGTTCACGTTTTCGTGAGAGATTATAAATGCAACGTGTCAGTTACATGATTTAATGGACACGTTCACATAAATGATGCACATTAGGCAATTGGAATCAATGAGAAATGGAAGGGATTTTATAAGAATATGATTCTAAGTAACTAACGACATGATGAAAACTTGCACATGTATGGTACATGTTCAAGTTGTCAACACGTCGTTGGGCAACTTATAAAAACCATTTAACCTTTTCAGATTACTGTTATGATAATTTGAAATGGTGAAAGAGTTTTCATAACAATAATATTCAACGTACATCCAATGGTTGTAAACTGTCTGTTTGAGGGAATCTTTGCATCAGTTTACGAAAAGTTTGCATCCCATTTCTTTCCATGCCAAGCATTCTTGTAACTATCATCCTGAAAAGTGCGGAAAGGTAATAAATCGTTTGCGTTATTAGTCATTAGTTGCTAGATATTCGTTGTTAGTTTTTGTCTTCCCCAAGTGTGGAAAGATAGGAAATCGTTTGCGATCTTGTGGAAGTTGGGAAGCATAAAACGACTTCCTGGCCCTAGCGAGGTCATAAAAGCTATCCTACTTTTCATAGTTAGTTATTAGTTTTTGTTTTCCCCAAGTGTAGAAAGATAGGAAATCGTTTGCGATCTTGTGGAGGTTGGGAAGCAGAACATGACTTTCTTGCCCTCGCGGAGTCGTAAATGGTTACCTACTTTTTATATTTGGATAGAATTAATTGTTGTAATGACTTGTTAGATTTAGTAATTAGTTGTTAGTTTTTCTCTTCCCCAATTTGGGGAAGGCAAAAACCTAACCTATTTCCTACCCTTGCTCTCTTGAAGTGGGGAGGGGTAGTAAATAGTTTACGTTACGATATAGTTCACTTTGAAAACGGAGGCATCTGTACTATAGTATAGGTGCCTCCGTTTTCACAGTGAACTATCTGTATACAGATGCCTCCGTTCTCACAGTGATTACTCCAGACGTACCCATACATGATTGTGAAGAGCAATAATGTATGGGTAGGTGAGTACGGTAATTTGTTCAAGCATTATTTGTACGAACTGTCCATGTTGTGTTGTAGTAATCTCATTGTCTGGTTTCTCACATCATAATGAATCAAACTGGCTATTGTAAGTCATACATGCCATGTAAGTGACCGATGTTTCCCCACAGTGCGTTGGGTAATATCCGTCACTAGGTGATGGAATTGAAATGGAGTATTGAAATACGCAATATCAAGAATACTATTCTTTTTATACCCCAACTGCTACTTGTGGTAGATAAATGAAGATTTGGATTACGTAAACGTTTAGTAGAATGTACACATTGAGATAAATTTCGGTGTTTTGACACTTGCTACTAGCAAGTCTCAAAATACCGAAATTATAGTAGTACTATCGCAACAATGGATTCTTAAACTGGAAGATACATTAGATGATTACAAGAATATTATATATTCAAAGTTATTTGTACGAAACATAAGGGGATTGGAAATATATAAAATTAGGATACTGTTACATTTACTAATATGTATGTTATATTATCAGAATGACAGCCTGTCATCGTACAGTAACATGACAGGCTTCCATTCTGAGACTTGTCACAAGTAATAAAATATATGTTATATTCTCAGAATATAACATAGATATTATTTCTTGTACCACGACAGGCTGTCATGGCATTGATAGTGTATAGTGAAATCATTTATATTAGTTCATGTTATGAAATATCTGCGAAACTAGTATCAATGAAGAATATAGAAACAGAAAGAACTAATGTGATGAACATGATTAGGACCATAATCAAGAAAAAGCTCTTCACAACTTGAAATGGGAAGTAAAGATCGAATCTCCAAAACCTGGTACGAAGTTAATGCTGCATCAGTTTTTAAGTTTCTATTCTACTGAAAGAAGCAATTTGGCCTTCTTTGATTATGATCCCGGTCCACACGAGATGCTTTATCACCAATCAGGCGGTGGAAATAATTTATGTACCTTGCAACACACCATGGAGCAGCTACAATCCAACCGTTATATTTTGAACTGTCGTCGGCTGTGAATACATGATCCAAATTGACTGCTTATTTCAATAACTGCTCTTCAGTTACTGAAAACAAACCATCACCATATGTTTTCGTAAGTGAACTGGTCCCGACGATATTTCCATAAACTAATGTTCCATAGTAATGACCTATAACAAAACCAGTACGATTAGTTTTTTCTATGAAAACTCCCAAAAGGTACTTGTTATGTTTGATAGTAGAATTTTTGACGGACAAACCTAGAGCCCCGGCTTCATTTGCGCGCAGTACTCATCTTAGTGTAACATCAAGGGTAAGATTCCATGTTTATGTCCACTTGTTCCAAGGTATGGCACGACCGTTATTGTACAACTTTACAGCTCCAAAAACTTTTGAAAGGAAGTGGCGATTATACTTCAAAACATCTGAACTGCACTAAGTACAACGGGGATATCCTATACATCTCTTCTTCTTTTCACTTCAATGTATTTCAGTTCTTTCAAAAATAATCTTGCTGCATGAATATGTTCTTCCGTCTCGATAATATCTGATTCATCGTTCAGTAACTGAAGAGCAAATTTGGCAACCAGTGAAATCCAACAACATTCCAAACAATTTCCATCCATATCACCGCCAAAAAACTTCCTCTGCTTGGGGAGAAGCATATATTCCATTGCTATAGAAAATGAACCCACGAATGGATCCACAACCAACTGACCGACATGTGTAAATTTCTCAATAATACTATTATTGGATAGTATCCATCATCCATTGTATCGATTTTTGTTCAGACCGGAGCATTGATCGAGCACCAAGTTGTTTCCTTTCTGTTGGTAAGTATACCTTTTCGTTTTTAGGGACCCTTGGGATGTTATTCATCTCAGTACACGTTCCGGGATGAACAGAATGAATGGACTCGGAGCGACTTTAGTTTACCCTCCTCCATGCGAGGTTCCATTCCATACCATTCTTCCAAAAGTGGATGGCTTTCTCAACAACTGAAAAATGCGTCAGACGGGAGATCATTGGATTAGAGGTATAGTAACCCCTTCCCTTTGTGTAGTAGAGGGGATTATCCTTCACACTGAAGACACTTATTTCCGTCTTGATATCTTTCCCAATCTCATCTTCTTCCGAGTTGTCCAATGGTATGAGAACTTTCACTAACTTAATGAAATTCCCATCTTGGGTTAATCGTATCAAGTTGAACTTGATATTAACCCATGAAGATAATTGCATTGCAGAGCAAAACATATGTGCATGAATTCGATCTGTCAGCAGTGCATCACAGAATTACACGAATTATTTCATGTTTTCGTCATCAAATCGATCATGTTCTGAGTTTGGACGGTCCTAATCGAACCTGATGTTGTATGGAGGGTCTGTGAGAATGAAATCCACCTTTTTATGTAAAGTTTGACTCATATAATAATCATGTGTATCAATAAGGGCTTGAAATTCGGAGCTGTAGCAACAGAAATATATCTGCATACTTTTCTTCAACAATTCTGTTGCATCCCGCGCCTCTATGCTGAATTTTCCTGAAGTTTCTGGTTGCATTTTATCTTCATGTTTGACATGTGGACTTGATTTCTGTGTTGTTTCTGCCTCTATTTTCACTTCTTCATCACTTGTATCTGTTCCCTTTTCTGGAACTTTCAATTTCTTCTTCCTTCTTCTCACTTCGGCAAAGCTCGAAGACCGTCCTCGCTTTGAAAAGTAATAGACGCTTCCAGAATGTCATGCACCGGTATTGAGGCTGTTGATTTAAGTTGTGGGACTGTGATGTTCAGAGCGTCGCAACATGACCAGGAAGGTCACAAAAGAATTGTGGAAATTGCAAACAGTCTGATTTGAAGAAGAAATGTATCAAAAAGGATGCCGTTTCCATATTAAAATCGACATTATAAATTGTAACATTGACCTATATTTCATCCAGGTTGCTCAAAAATGAGTCAGTGGTGCATCTAAATGCTGCATCCTGCAGATTTATGAGCTTTCAAGAATCTGTAGACACCAATGTTGCTTCATGGACAGGTACTTTGTTTGTTGTGAACGTTTTCTCTTGTGTCAAAGGGGAGAAAACCATATCTCTAGACGTAAGAACATTGAATGTAGCAGTGTACAAGTTATAATACGTCTATGGGGATTGTAATTTACTGACGAGTAGAATGTTAATTGATTGACCGAGCCAAGCTCAGGTTTTCAAAAGTGTTTGACAAATGAACCTAATTCTTGTTCCAGTGAATTGTTTTATATTTTTCAAATTTTTGCAACGTTTGTTGACTTTCTTGTTGTCTTTTATGAAGCGCGATATAACCGAAATGATGTGAAAGAACACAAGGAATTCAAAAGTCGTTGAAATCGGCATATCGTATGGAAATAATCTTGGTCCCTTCCCGCAGGACTGGATTATCAGGTGGATCTGTTTAGATATTGGTGTAAGGAGGATTTATGTAAGGAATTGCTGAAATAAAAAGATATGGGATAGAGGATGAAATATTAGTTGCAAGGAGTTGCTGAAATATAACGATGTGGGATAGACGATGAAATCGGAGTTGCTTGGTGCTAGATGATGATATACGTTTTGGGATGTAGTAGATGTGATAATTGAAAATTGTAGTTGTAGTGTAGTAGTAGTATGATATTACTAAAGGAAGTGGTTCTTTTGGGATATCGGAGTTTGGGAGCGGACGAAGGAAGAAAAATATAACATTCACTCGTCGGTGGTCGGCGGATGTACGGTCACCATGTTGGAACCCATATGAAAAATGATTGAATCAAACATAATTTTGAAAATTCACAGTGTTTGGTAGAAGGAAACAGTTTCCTCCATATGGAGTTGGGATTTTCGTAAAACATTAGAATCCAACTTTTTACGAAAATCCACAACTTCATATGGAGGAAAATTTTACACTATTTCTTGGAAAAACCATTTTCTCCTAAATGTGTGTCACACAGGGAATTGGAACGGTTGCAATTCCCCACTTTTTCACTGTCACAAATAGTTGCACTGATTTTCAATGAAGTGATTAAGTAAGTCATACGATATAAGCGATATCATCAACTGCCTCGAGATACTACCAAAGTCATATCAACTGCGACATATTTCTACTGTAGGGATATCAACGGCCATAAAATATAGTCAAAGTCATATCAACTGCGACATATTTCTACTATCGCGAAATCAACGGCCACAAAATACTACAATGGTCACACCAACACACACGTATATATAGAACGGACTCGCCCTCAACTTCCGTCTACCTCCCTCTACGCACGACCAACTATCAACGAACCAACGGAGAAACATAAAATAGAATATTTTCAAACTTTTTGGTAACTGTACCCCCTTCGATGCATAGAGTGCTGTAGGCAACAGCAGAGCAACAGTTTCATTCTAAATATCTGGTTTATGACAACGGGCAAGATGTAGCTGCAAGGGGTATTACATGAAACACCCGTGTAAGGCTGTGTTTCCCGAAGGACCATGATACCAATGTAAGTTCGACAATGGGAAAGGAAACACCAACTGCGGCGAATAGTTCCGAAATACATTGCAAACCTGTCGGTACAGCCGCTGTTAGAGCGGTGAACGAAGGAAATGGATATATACAAGAGTGGATAACGAAAAGTGCAGAATAATGCATGAAAAGAATTGCTTTTACTGAAGTGCATCTTGAGCTATTTTGGAAGAACTTACTATATCCATATGTAATTCACAGTCAGGATAGAAGCAGCCAAAAAACGCTTGAGGAATTGGAATGGACAGACACGGATTATTTTTGGGACTATCAGGCGATAAAGGCCGTGGGTGAAGGAACGAAAAATACGGAGGACAGTGAAACTGGTACGGTTCTAGAGCTGAGAGATTTTGTAATTTGTAATTACGTTTGTACCGATGTAAGGATTTTTTTGAATCAAATAATAACGTCGCAAAATCACTCCAGGTTGGGAACATTGAACTCCATGATACGTTCATGGCATCGTTTCAAGAAGAGGAGTATAAAGTTGGCTTTGGAATGATTTCAGTAACGTTTCAAAGTGATGATGTCGACGGAACTTATCATACAATGTGTCAATTATGTGACCGAAAGGATCGTCGAATTGTATTAAAGGAGGATAAGTCCCTTGTTGTGGTAGATGCTAGACACCTCCTGTCTTCACTCCAATTTTTCTGTGGAATGACCAGTTCAGATGTGAAATGGGCAAGGAATTTAATTCGTGTTGCTCTACTTGTGCGGACCTATAAGGCGGTCATTACTCCGTGGGAGTTGATTAAACTGAGTCGGTCACGAAATATATCGTCCTAGAAAACGAAGAACAATATTTCGTTCATCGATCTCTTGAGTAGTGTAATATGGTACGGTGAAACGTTTTCAGAAGAGTATGGTGTTCCGTTTTATGAAGCAAGA
>JAULBU010007546.1:0-25406 GCA_032358235.1 Odonthalia washingtoniensis
TACACGACCCCGACTAACGACTCATCTACCTCGCATCATGAGAGTGAGCATCACCGTAGAGAATTGCGACGCGGGACCGACATACGAAAATGCCTCTTACCAAGACATATTGGCAAGCCAAACATATAAGGGTGTTTAAGAAAGGGTAAGGATGGTGGAGGCTCAGATGCGATAATTCAACTCGAAGAAGATCTGAACTTTTCGCAAGAGAGGCACACAAATTCTAGGTCACAGCTCACGGACTTTCGATCAGGGCTCAAGAACGATCCGATAAGTAGAAGCTTATTGCGTTGAACGGTATTTTATCCTTGCTGGCGTATTGCGCTACATGCTTGATCAGCCGAAATACGTGGTTCTAAATCATGACATGGATCGTGAAGGTCTTGAAAATTATATTGTTGTGAGAGTGCTTCAAAGAAATCAGGTACATCAGCCCTAACAAATATGTTGGAATCTGGCAACGACTTTTCTGACGTACAGTTTCCATACGGTGTCCGTGGCGCTAAAACAGAGCAATATATCTCCTGCATGGAGAGAATATATTAGTGAAACCTTAAATTACAAGAGAAAGTGAAAAGTGCAATATTTAAATGTTGTGTTAAACCTATTACGTCGATGATGTCTAAATAATTCACTGGTGCGGAGAGATGTTGAGTTCGAAAACTCAGATATCTCTACAATTGAGTTTGGCACAAACCATTCTATCAACTACTTCTAATAAAACCATGCTTCTGCACAACTTCCCAATAAAACTCCAGCATTATTCATTGTTTTGTCCTTCACTGAATTTATCGCTTGCACGTTCATATGGATTCGCAGATGCAATAGCATCAGATTCTACCCCTTCCGCACCCGTTCTAATAAATCTTCAAAATCGTTCATTCGATCTGCATCATTGTGTTCGCCGATAGCACGTTGATACAATTTGACAGATTCTATATCCCTTCCACATCACATTTTAATAAATGTGGAAGATTATTTCTTAAAAAAACTAGTGTTTTTCGGGACAACTGAATATTGTTTTTTATAATTTTTTAAAAAAAATTGTTTAGTTGTCCCAATCGGGTCCCAGTAATGTCTCAATAATATAGATACAATTTTGCGTTTCAATTTTAATGTGCATGCAATGAAATTGAAATAATATTGATTGGCCTTGTTTCGCAAGGATTAATATCCCCTTTTATATTCATTCGATTTCCACTTTAACTGCCTTTCTATCCTCCCCATGTCTTTTTCCTACTACATTCTACTTTCTGGTTTGAACCTTCATTCTTTATCGAATTTTCACACAATATTACTGTCCTTACCTTGAGTCTTCCCCTTTATTAATAAACTGTGTTCGGTTCGATTGAGTTCCTGACTTTTCGCTTGAAGCCTCTCCTATTGCGCCTTAGTGGTAAAGTCCTCCCTTATACCTAGGATCCTCTTCTGGTGTCCTTGTTGTTCGTTTCTCCCCCTTTTTGTATAATGCCTCCTTATCTGAATACATCACTCTCGTTGTTATTACCACTTCTTAAGATGGCCTTTGTCCCTCTTTTTCTCCTTCTCTCGGTATATCGGTCGCGTTACATAGTGCAGGGTGTGGCGTAGTTACTGTACTCCCATCCGAACTTGATCTTCGTTCGGGCCACCTACCGCCGCGGAATACTCTGGCTGGTGAGTGGTATACAAGCACCAAGGATTTCTTCTCGCGCTACGTGGTGACGTCGTTGTCAGATCTCATCCCCTACGGATTTAGCGATTTAGTCTGATGACTGGAACGCCTGGTTATGTCTTTATTAAATGTTGTTGATTCTCCTTCTTCCCTAGCACAACGGAAGTCATGAGACTGTTTTATACTACTAAAGACCAGTACCGTTTATGTTCTCAACACGTGTGGTAATTCTGCAGTATGAATTTCTAATCTTTTTCTTCCGGTATTTCTTATACACGTGCTTCCGTGTTCCAGACCTTTTCTGCTTTTATCGATCTCCTGTGTTTCTACGTTTTGTGGTTGTCACCGTAAAGTATGTGTATGTATATCCTAAATCGTACCTTGTATTATTAATGTTTAATGATATATTCCCGTATATATTCCTCCTCTTGTTATCGCATACTGTTCGTATCCTACCAGTGTTTCTCCTGCACTTTACTTCTTATCCCACCGTCTTTGCCCATCTTAATCCTTCTTCGCATCTCGTCTTATGCGCCTGTATCGACACGAAAATGTAGGTGGATTAACAAATAAAGAAAATCGCGGAATGCTTTGAACGCCGTCGTACTACATTGTATACTGAAGAAAATTATTCAAACAAACGTATTTCATTATTTGTGTAAAAAAATAATGAAATAAGAAACGTATAAGAAACGTATTTCATTGCTTGGTTTCAATCAAATAAAAACATAACCAATGAAATGCGTTTGTTTGAATAGTAAAAACAAAACAAAATTTGTTTTAGATGTACACGTCAACAACAACAGACACTTGTGCGAATGAAAGCTCTGCCTCTATAACTTCTTCGTCCGTTCCTTCAAACGATAACGATGTTTATTGACTGCGTTTTTACTGAATGGACATTTTCCAACAGATTCAGCAACTTTTCACAGACTTCGTAATACTTTAGTAGAAAACTTATTAGAAAATGGCGACATATCATTACATTTTTTGATTCTTCGGTGTGTATCACATATGTTACCAGGCGGGACTCTAGAATCAGTGTAGTGGATTTCAATTGGTGATGTACAATGGCGGAAACGTTGGCGTCGAGTCAGAGAACGGTGTGAAAATTAGTTCCTTGCAAGTCGTGGTTTATTCCGAAGTAGTCGGATCTCCAAGGTTCCATTGGTGCGACCGGTTCATTCCAAAATAATAAGATTGTGGAATATTATTCTAGAACCTTCCGACACGTGTAGTTGCATACAGCAGCTTGTAACCACCAACGCGTGATGGCCAGTACACGTCCCTGTCGGCACTGTAAGGTCTAGCGTAAAGTACTGAAGCGTTGGCAATACAGTATCAGATTTTTCAATCATCTTTCCCTTTTCGAAGTCAAAGACATCATACGAGAGCTTTCATCTCAATCATTCTGCGATGAAACTGCATTACATTAAATGTACTCAGTGTCATTGAGATTGAGAGTGCAAAAAATTATTAAAATTCAATTTTAATTTTGTTTAGTCACACTACACGTTTCATTTCAGATCCGATACTGTACGTCACAATTTTATTGCAAATACGGGCCTGATAACCTCGTATCATCACATGAACTAGGTGTTTTGAGTCAGGGTAATTATTTTAACACGAAATGCACTCGCTGATGTTTTTAAATTTTCATAAAGTTTACTTTGCTATGGCATGCTCAATTTGAATATGGACAAATGGAGGTTGTAGCTGACGAAAAATCGTGGTGGTGCTTGCGAGAAATGTATGGATTAACTGCGGTATTACGTGATGAAGACAATTGCAATTTTCAGTAAGTGTCATTTTTTTGTGAAGCGGTGTTTTCGTGATGGGCAAAATTTAGAAACTTGAAAAGGGGGAGGTTGAATTTTTTAGAGTTCAGCCAATTTAATCGTGTCAGTTAGTGTACTATATGGAACAGTTTGTGTAGTAGTAAAATGGTTCGGTGTGCAGTAACCTATTTTCAGAATGTCGGGAATAAATTGAAAATACCATGTCATACTGTATACACTCCTGGCTACATTGATGTAGACAGGAGTTGTTACTGTTTTTGCATGGGAAAGAACAAAGAACTATAAGCGGGAAAAACAGCAATTTTCTGTGTTGTATAGCAGAATTGCAGGCATTGTGTTAAGCTATCGGTGCATTTGAAAAGGAAATATATGTGCCGTTTATGGGATTAATGAGATGCCATGACTGTTAATAGATCGAGATGCGGATTCATAGCAACAAATGCCGAATAGCTCCGAGCATCGCCCGAAATTGAACGAAAAAGGCACCGACATGTCATTATGTTGAATCGATTTTCGTAACCAAAAAAGCGTTTAGACTGACATGCAGTTGCTACTCATGGCAAGCGGAAGCAACCTGTAAACATGTACTGTTATGGACATGTTTATTGCATTTATATGAAAGTTGTTCAAGCCTTTTTACAAGACCAACGTCATGGACATTACCATGATGTTAGATCGTCAAAAAACATCAGGTACTATCTTGTGCAACTCCGATAGCATTATTTTAGGGCGGATTCAGTACTGAGAAAAATCTTGAAATCTGTCAAGAAATAGAATTTGGAAAATTCATCAGGAATGGTACGTTGAAGACGCTTGAAAATTGAACATACCAGAAAAGAGTGTGACGTTACTCTCACGTAGCCAGAAAGGTTGCGAAAATAATTTAATTTAATTAATTATGGTTTGTAGGGGCCTATTTAATAGAACCGTTGGCCAATTTATTTTCGTAGAGTAACGTCACAACATGAAACGAAGGGAAGTCAATCCTTTCATTCTGTGATATTGAAACAATTAGTTTAGGACATAACCATTACTATTATTAATTCTACCTGACATCCTATAGGATTTTCTCTCGACTTTCTGAGGCTCACGAACTGGCATCCAATTTTAATGGACAAATTTTAACAGGTTCTTCAAAAGGAATTGGAAAAAGGGAAGCACAAGTCGATGAATTTCTTAATAGTTCATGTACTAGCCGCCACTTCCTGAAGAAGTTACCACATGGTATGTGTCTAACGACAGGTACTAGGACTTTATCAAACGGGGCGGTTGAAGACATGCTGGTGGTGCTGAAGAAAATCATGAAGACGTTATGCGAATTCTCATTTCCCGTGAAGGGAATACTTTCTACAAGATGCTGCTGAGGGAGGAAAGATGAGAGATCACCTTTCAGGAAACTGTTTTTTGTCTACTGAAAAAAGTAAGAAGGGAAATGTAGAACGAAGAACATTGTGTGGTGTCCTGACGTCCACACTGAGATGTACGGAAATGAAAGAGGTTAGGTCAAAGATCGAGGACGGAGATGATCAGGAATGGTGCGAGTGGACAGTTGATGATTCTGTAACTGAGGGAAGTATGGAGGATGACGAACAAACTTTTTGGAAGAAGAGGAAAGGAATAAACGGGTATGTATGCGAAATGTACAGGCTTGGAAAAAATGACATTATAGCAATTGCCAAAAGTGGGAAGTTGCCAGGTAAAAATATAAGTCGTAAAAGAGTGCATGACGACACAATTAATTATTCTCTATGTTTTATATACCGGAATGAACACGTGCAGTTATTATCGTGGTGATCTAAGTGTATTCGTTCTAATGGGGGGTGGATTGAATTCCGATCAGTTGAGAGAGAGTTGAGCTTAGAATACCTTTGGAGAATTTATGAGGATGAAAAGAAGAGTAATATGTGCGAGTGAAAATTTCTTGGCATAACTATGTTCATATGAATGGAGAAGACATTTATCAAACGAGAACAATGTGTTAATGTTTTGGTAAACTACGTGAAAATATCTCTGGTATATGAAAGCATGTCATTTTTGGAGGGAGTGAAAGAATTTTTGAAATCTACATTTCCTCATTATGTCATGTCGAATAACGATGTGTTACATAGTGTGAAGTATAGCTTGTATGGTGACGATACATTGATCGGGAATGAAAGCGGTCAGGGGTGTACAACCGTAGGAAACGGAGGAAGCACATGCACTGAATAGTTGAAGCCAATCTAGATTGTGCAGGATGTTATGCACAATATAGCCAAACCTAACGAAGGAAGTTTTACTGCATTAACCTAACTGAAACGGAAAATAATATCTTTTATGGGCCATCAGAATCGTGCGAAAGCACAAGACACTCGTGAAAATGAGATATATGACATAATTGGAGTTGCAGAGGCGGAATCAAGTGGTATGTTGATAATTAATTACAAAATGAAGCTGGAACCTATTCGGTTTCAAGAGTCATCCACAGAAATGTTTTGAGAAAAGGGTTTTTTCATGGCATGGTCGGTTTTGTTCTATGTTGGGAATGATAATGGAAATGGCAATGGTAAGGCGGGTAATGGAGGAGGAGTGCTAGAAAAAAATCGGGAACAAATGGAAGTAATGGAAATATTTGAGACGTTAACTCAGCACACTGTTCTTGGACCACATCGTTGAAAACTATGCAAAACAGGATGTGTTGGGTGTTATTAGCATTTTAGATGCAATTTTGTGCAGAGCTAAATTGGAGAAACCAAGTATGAGAAACATATGGATAATTTCTGACATGAAAGATGCTACCAAAACGACATATTTTCTGTTGTATCCATGGCGATAGCTGCAAATCATGTTATAGAATTGAAAGGGATAATACACCATGAGACGGCATGTGGAAAGAGCATCGTCGACGCCCATTTTGCGATATCAATCAAACAAGTTCACATATTTGTACTCGAGATGGAAACTGATATCACGACCCTTGTGAATGTTATAGAATCTCTAATGTATGAAGGTGGAGTAGGAAATTCTGTAGTGGAATTGGTTCAGATAAATAGACAGTCGAAAGGAATGAAATAAATAGTAGATAGTGTAACTGCTAAGAAGTGTGCGACATTAGGAAGATTGGGGAGATCCGTTACAGGCATCTGGGTAATGGTGAGGTTATTGCAAGTTGTTTTCCTTATTCCAGACTGGAGGGAAATTACTACTTACTGTCAGAACATGCCAGTGTTGTACTGAAAGAGGTATCACCCATTTAACAGTCCGTGGGGATTAGTTACAGTCTGTGTATGGAAAATGAAAACGAGAATGAAGAAGATATGGAGGAAGGGGTGGACGAGAACGGGATGGATGAAAATCTTCCTGACGAAAATATGTAGGAATCGGAGAAGGAGAACGTTGTCAGTGTATTTCTTCCAAGCGATGTATCAGTGGACTACAGAAGTGGAAAATTGGAGTAGTTTTTTGGTTTCGTCGCACCGTGTCTGAAATTAAAAGGAGTCTTCGGATTCGGTGTCATTCTACGGTGCATGATGCCAAGGCGGATTTGGAAGTTGATGGAGAAGAAAGGGAGAACGGAACGGGGATTGAGTGGAGTGGCATACTTCTGAAGTGCCCCAAGTGTCGTAGATTGTACCGAACTAACAGCAGTTTTGTCGAGAAACTGGTGAGACCTTTTTTTGCGACGAGACGGGGATAACCGAAACAGAGAAGTGGGAAAAGAAATCGTTGGAATGCCGTCTCCTTTAACCGTAAACCAAGAAGGGGAGCCTACACATGACAGTACACTTGGAAAATCACTCTGGGAATTGATGAAGCTGTTTAGTGTCATTCACATGACTGGATGCGCGCCATTATACAGTGTTCAGAATGACTTGCTGTACTTATATACACGTTTCGATATGCAGTTTAGAGGAGATACACAGTGAGTTAGGTTTGATTTTACACGTTGAGAAGTAGTTCATTTATTGGGACAAATAGGGTTACAGCTACGTTAGTAGAACCGAACGTATTATTTACACGTTACGGTAGTGATTCAAAAGACGGAGAATTATACGTGTTGGGACCCGAGTTCGTACAGTGCATTTCCATATGTACTTATACACAACGGGGTCGGAACGATTGTGCTGGAGGGAAAAGAAAAGTAGCAAATAAAGAACGAATCAACAACAAGATCATCAAACAGGTAATCTTACCGACATTACCTCACCCAGGTACCATGATATGAAGGGGTTATCGAGTCACGACTCGCGCAAGGATGAGCTGAAAGGAGGCTTTTGTAGCACGAGATGGTCAATTGAGACTAACTCCTAACTGCGACACCAGGGTTAGTGACAAACTCACTAATTATTGTAAGAGCCGATAGAGAGTGTTTGAAGGCGGGGAAGAGACTCATCATAAGCAAAATTTATCAGCACGCAGGTCTAGGATCTACGTAAATCGCCAATAATTGAAGTAAGAAGAAGAATAAGAAGGGGCAATAGAAAGAGATAGTAAGACGGTAATTAGGAGGTGACCTGGAGCAGGACTCACGACACTTATAACTTCAATAAGCCGAAGAGCATATTTGTAAATATGACTCCTATTCTAGAAACACCATCATCGAAGCTTAGATCAGGTAAAACTTTACTAAAGCCCAATACCGAAATTACAGACGAGGAAAAAGAGAAGATCCGAGGCAATTCAAATATAATTTCAAAACAGGAATAAACTCCCACAGTAAAAGACAAACAGAAGAGACCAAAATGACGAAAATGAAGGCATTAAATACCCTCTGGACTCAAATCCGTATCCGAACTACTCCGATTGCCCAAACCCCATTTCCAGAATTTCTTCGAAAGCTAAAATTGCAGCGCATAAAATACATATGGAAGAATATAGCCATAGCATGTATTTGACATATCATAAATCCAGGATGAGGGTGAATTGCTTTGGCAGGATTTCATTACTGCATTTAGACCGCATACAATTCGGAGCTGGCCAAGACATACCACATTCGAATGGAGCGACTTACTAACACAAAGAGATATATTTATCGAACAAGATAGAAAAAGAGCATCATCAGAAAGGATAGTAGACATACTATATAGAGAAAGCAATATGAACTTAAATACCCATACTGAAGGTACTCTAAAAGAAAAAAGGTACAGAGCAGGCCATAACGAAAGACCACGTGTCTAATCCTTCGATAAAAACAAGGCTACTTTATTAGTCTGGATAAATTATGCAACAGAATAGGTAAAGCGAGTCTTAGCTGAATTAATAATAGGTAATACTACCTTCACGCGATTTTATTGGCAGCACTGATACGATGAAGTATCTTTTGCGGACCGGTAATCAAGATAGTGTTAATATCTCCGTGATTCCTTTGATAAGGTTGATAGATAACAGTTTCGTTATTTCCGCTCCACCGTTGATAGTTAACCCGTGATAGGCTGTTTTAGATCTTTTTTCCCTCCCCCGTTTGGCTATGTAAACCTGGTCGAGATACTGAAAGTCGGTAATTGTAAAATCGTAAAAGTGTCTAACTCCTTACTTTTTGTCCTCACACCTCCGCAAGGATTTTTATTTATTGGAAACTGGTTCAGATTTCGACCAAGGTCAAAAAGAACACACGTGTGATAAAATCATACTATTAGTGAGTGATCAAATTACTAAAGTAAATTCTACTAATTCCAAAACACGTGTAAAGAAAATCTTCCGATTTCGTTACATGCATGAAATCGACAAATCTCTGCATACTACTGTGCGTGTAACACGAAACCTCTGATTTAGTTACATGCATAAATGAGGGAATTATTCACACTACAGTGCGTGTCGGATTTCTTGAATTGTATAATCATCACACCGTATATGACACCGTTGTCATTACACTCTCTTACCCTACTTCCTTATCCGCCGCCCATACCGCCGATGTCGATACATCCAGGAGCTTCATCGATGTCCCTATTCTATCTCTCTGCATCAATCACACAATCGTGGTCTCCGCCCTCTCCTTTACCACGATTACTGCGTTGTGGTCTCTATTCTCTTTCTGCTCCCACCGTTATGTCTTTATTGTGGTCTCCATCCTCTTCCTGCTCCCACCGTCACTCTTCATTGTAGTTTCCATCCTCTTCCTGCTCTCATCGTCATTAATTCTTCTATTTTTCATACACGTTTGTGTGTCTTCTTCCTCATTTTGCTGGTTTTCTTCTGTTTCGTTTCGTCGTTTTCTTCTTCTCCTTTCAACGCTGTTTTTTTCAACATCGTCATCAAATTTGCCGTCGGTATTTCTTCATCCTTTCATCTGTCTTCATCATCTTTATAGTCGGTCATCTCATCTCTCTTCTCAAGTTTCTCTACGATTACACGAAGCTATTTTGTCAATGCTAAAATTGACAGTCCAGAGATTTCCTTTCGTGTGATAAACCCCAGCCGGTTGGTTTTAGTTCGAATCTGTTCTTCTTCATAACCTGGTACAAGGGTGATGTGGATAATAAAGCTGACTTTGTGAGCGGGTCTGTCATGTTTTCCGGTCCAGGAATCGGAGCAATTCTTTGAAGTTCACCAAGGCCCCAACTCTGACTAAATTCTAGTATGTCGATTTGTAAACGGCGTTTTGTAGTTTTCCATCCTTGGAAACTACATTGAAGACTGTTTTTCTATCAATCATTTCTTCGATCGCCAAGATTCTGCCAACGATTTATTCTACCAGATCTTTTATGAAGTATGCGTGATCCAAGCCCAAGATGAGGGCTTGGACCTCTGCTGCCATAACGGAACTTGCAATTGGCTGACACTTGTTGGTACTGTAGTGCAATATTTTGCAACGATCGTTCTTGTCCGTCATTAGTACGACAAATCCAAGTTTGTTTTTCATGCCTGTGGCGTTGGCGAAAGAGGCATTAGTCATTATAACAATCTTCGCTGAATTCAAGTCCGGTGGAACGTAATTAAGGCCTTGGGTTTTGGTTTCTTTGAGGAACTTAGTTGTCTTTTTTAGCAATTTAATTTCTGTTGGTGAGTTTGGTTTGCTGCCGGGTGCAATAAGCTGAATAGGTGCGCATATGTCCGATCGTATATTTACCCCAACATATTTTGCTAAAGCACGCTGGCTGCTGAATTGCTTCTGAGTGTCTGCGTATTCCACTCTATCGATCTTATCAATTTGGTCGATAAGGTAGTTGTTACCTTTTCCTGAGGAGATATTGATCCTGTTGAGTGATGTCGATTTTGACGTAATGGTTCATCTTGGTTAGTAGCGGAAGGTTATCGAGGCGATTTCTTCTTCTTCTAAGAATGATTTGGTGCCCATTCCAAGCGAGTAATCGACTTTTAATAATATGCGGCCATCCAGTACGTTGTTGTCTCTCCTTATTATGAAGCAAGGGTCCGTTGTGGCTCGGATCATTTGTAATCTGTCAAGATGTTATGTAAAATATGTAAGATATCAATGTAACACAGACTGTGGTATACCATATTGTGGCTTTACGACCTTGAGTACGAAACCTGATGGCAAACACAACTCTTTCGGTGCACGAATATGTACTTCCCTGTCAAGATCGGAATGCGATTGGATATACGATTGTGTTATATCACGTTTATATGTCTTCATGGAAGGGATGGAAGCCGCTACGCATAATAAAACATGTTGAAAAAACGCTGGACGGTAGGTGCCTTAGTCGTAATGGTTGTAACACCTTCATAAGCGTAGTTCTGAGCTACCAATCTTAATTTCTTCCTCAACTTATCCCCGATTTTCTTTAATTAGTCGATAAATCTTGAACCAAATATTCGAGTAGATGCATTCAACTTGGTCTCATGTATTGGAACAGAACTTCCGTCGTTCAATAATCCATCAAGTTCGGCCTTGCGTGATGATTAAAATGCTTGCTCCTGTATGGAACCTTTCTTACCTTGATCTTCCTTGCCACGTTGCCCAAGTCGATCTCATCCAAGGATTCTTGCAAGTTATGCGCTACTTCGCCTTCTGGTTTCGACTCACCTGAAGATAGGGTAGTATCAGTGGTATAACATAATATTGACTTAATCCATGGGCGTATTCATGTGCTTCGGAATATAAGACGTATTCGGTTTAATTGTATGACTACCGTCTCCCCATCTTTTGATGTAAATCGGAATGGACCCTCCCAGGGTTTTGATGGAGTCCGA
The DNA here is from genome assembly GCA_032358235.1 of Odonthalia washingtoniensis. Classification (NCBI taxonomy): domain Eukaryota; phylum Rhodophyta; class Florideophyceae; order Ceramiales; family Rhodomelaceae; genus Odonthalia; species Odonthalia washingtoniensis. The sequence continues at coordinate 11,581 of JAULBU010007546.1, forward strand.
TAAACAAGCACCGGTGCGCCTGAAGAAAGGATCTGCAAATCTATGGATTTCCCCTTGAATTTTTGGCTTGAAGTATGTTTCAAGGCAAAGCTGATTCGTCTTCTGGCCTGCTCTTTTTCAACTTCTTTCTTCGCATCTTCAATTGCTCTCTGACATTCTAATTGTGTCGGAGATGGTGATGTTCTAGCTGGGCGAGGCACAGCACCAAATACCAGTAACATGGTGAAGAGCCCTTCGGGGGCCATGGTTGCATTTGTTTCTGATACCGCCATTTGGGGGCACTCTGGATCGGTTGCAGAACCATTAGATAACGTCTGTTTCAACTTCAAGTATGAACTTCTTAAAGGGGCATGATATATTTCGACAATACCAAAGGATCCAGGGTTTTCGATCTGCACTTCTTCCAACGTTATGCCCGCTGCCTCTACGTTTATCATAATTCCTTTGAGATGTAAGAAGATCCTTGATCAACGGCCAAATAATCTGGGGGCCCGTATAGGTCATGGTCCACAATCTCCTGATTGTCCTCCATATTTCGTCTGCAAATTGGTTTCACAGGAAGCTGGCGGCCGTGAAATGCGTACTTTCATCAACCAAGTTGATTATTGGTTTATTATGCATGAAAATGGTGTCTACAATAACTCTCTGGTTGAATCGCGGTCCCTCAGTGCCGATTGTTAACTGAAAGCTGCGTGGAGTTGCTGTGTTCCTGAGGCATACCTTAAAATCTTCACTTATTTTATCAAGTTCCTTCATGATGCTCTCTTGCAGATCATCCGTGTTTTCTCTCTACAATTATTAGTACGTTGATCTCACCGACGGATGCCCGAATCCCCTGTGGATTCGTCTCAGGTCGCTTTCAGTATACAGAACATATGGATTATCTCTTGAAGACCAACGATGGATGAAAATGTAATTTTCTAATATGAGTGGTTGCTTCGAATTGCTGATATGTAGGAAACTGCCCTGCACACGGATGTCTAATTTGTTCTCCAACATGTCTCTATTGGAAAGAAGCGATTGGAACCCGTGCGTCATTGCCGCAAATTCAACATCTATAGCGATTCCTAATTTAGTAAACGGTATTTGTATCGTAGGTTCACCGATAACCTCTCCTAATCCTCCGATTCCATTCAATCCTTTCTTAGTTGATTGAAGTATTGGAATTTTTCGCCCGAATTCCTTTTGGTACGCTATGTATTGGAAATAGTTCATCTCGGACCTTGTATTTGCACCCGTGTCTATATTTATCCCCTTGAATTCCTCTGCATCTTCTTCCTTCAATAGTCTATGCATCATCAGTAATTCTGCTGCCATATCTTCTTTATAAATTCGTCCATGTATGGAGGCGTTATTGGATAACGTGACTACAAGCGTTAGCGAATCTTCATCAGTCATCAATATGATCTAATTGTCTTTATCGTATTCCTGTAAACATCTGGAGTCATAAGTATCATGCTCATCCTCGTCACAAATTGTCATATTGACCACAGACGCTAAGTATTCAATGGTTAAAAGGGCATTTGGATGGTTCGCCTTCCGCTTATCAATAGTGGACTTCACTTGTTATTTGCTATGTTTTGTTCTCGCTATGTGGTCCTCCCCACAGATGAAGCAGCCCTTGACTCTCTTCATCCAGCCAGGGAATAATCTCCTGGTATGCGGAGGATAGCCTGATTTACTTGTATATTTGCTGCTAGTCCATGGTTTTTGGGTATCTCCCTTTGCACCTCCACCATAGAATTTTCCAAGTGAGTAGTTGGATCCAGCTAAATCATTTTCTACCAAACAAGTCGTCTTGCTACCCGCTGAACTTGGTTCGTCGCTCAATTGGTTAGCAATTCTGTTCATATCTTCTAGGCCCGATTTTGGCATCCTGTATCGGAGGGCGGTGTACACGCTTTGTATGTCTACCGCAGTCAAAATCCTATCGCATAAGAATTTATCTGAATGGTATGTCGCATCTAACTGCTTTTGGAGTGATCCTAAATTAGAAATAAACTTCCGAAACACGCTGACCTCTGAGTCATCTGGTAAATCCGACATCGTTTTTGATAGCGTCATTGTTTGCCATTTTTTCAGTGTGTGTGCACTTTTATCCTCCAAATTGTAATATTTCTTCATACCCCACATGGCTTCATTATTCGTCTTCCAATCTTTTGAATTTTTCGAGAAATAATTTAGTGCGTCATCTGAAAGCATCACTGGAACTGCTCTCAATTTTTCCTCCTCATTAACTTCCCACATTGTGGCCATGGTTTCGAAAATGGTAATGGTATTATCCAGATTCTCATCCCCGCCACCCGAACACTTATCTTTGCCCAAAAAATTCAGCATTAAGCTGCCAATTGCCAGTCCTTTTTTCTTGTCTCTTCACCTCTTCTGTCATCACCTCTTAAACCCAGGGCTGGGAATCTTGGCAAAGAGTTGTTATTTTCTAATTCGCTTCTCTCATACTCTCTTCTTCATTCATGATATTCATAGTCACTCCTTCCTCTCATTACTTTACTTTCATCGCTTGGTGGACCGTCACTACGGGGTCCTGAGATCGGTGAAAACTTGTCTTCTATCTCTCTACTTTCTGTTTTATTGGTCTGGAACTTCTTCTTTCTATCTGGATGTATGAAGAGCTCTGGTTTGACTACTTGGTTGAGTTCCTTTTATCCTCGTTCTCTTTTCTCTTTCTTTTAGATCTTAGCCCTCTCTTTCTTGGTAACATATCCTATCGGTGGGTAATACTCATCCATATACAGCACATTGATTATATTATGTGCTCTAGAAACTTTCTTACTAACCCCCACGTATACGACTCTTGATTCGAGGAAGTGGTACCACTTGGTGATCGTTATTCTATTCCATAACGGTATGGTCTGGGATCTGAACGCCGTGATGAAATCGGACCAAAGTTCTCCTGCTTATAGATCAATTTCATTGTACGTTTTATACATTTCTTCTGTATAGTTCAAGACCCTATTCAGGTGTTCTTCCTTCTATTCCGCTGTGGACTCATCGGGGATCGGTTCTTGGTAGTCTGTGATATTGGGATATGCTTCATTATCTTCGTCAATTTCTTCCTTGTCTAATTATCTGTTGGAAAAAACCAACGGTCAAAATGCATGTAACTCGATGCTTTTCCTGGTGAGGGGGTTTCTTCCTCATCATCTATCATGAAACTCGAGGGGAATTGAATTTTTCTTTGGAGCTCTCTCATCCTTTAATCCCTCGTGGAATTCCTCGCTACTTTTCTGTTAACGTAGCGATTTCCTTAATTCTTTACTATCCTTCTGTGCCTCTATCCTTCTGTACCTTTTGAACTCTTTCTTTCTTTCGTCGATTGAGTCATACTATATTATAAGAAAAGTTTAAACTGTCGAATCCTCCGATAAAAACAGGGCTACTTTACTAGTCTGGATAAATTATGCAACAGAATAGGTAAAGCGAGTCTTAACTGAATTAATAATAGGTAATACTACCTTCACGCGATTTTATTGGCAGCACTGATACGATGAAGTATCTTTTGCGGACCGGTAATCAAGATAGTGTTAATATCTCCGTGATTCCTTTGATAAGGTTGATAGATAACAGTTTCGTTATTTCCGCTCCACCGTTGATAGTTAACCCGTGATAGGCTGTTTTAGATCTTTTTTCCCTCCCCCGTTTGGCTATGTAAACCTGGTCGAGATACTGAAAGTCGGTAATTGTAAAATCGTAAAAGTGTCTAACTCCTTACTTTTTGTCCTCACACCTCCGCAAGGATTTTTATTTATTGGAAACTGGTTCAGATTTCGACCAAGGTCAAAAAGAACACACGTGTGATAAAATCATACTATTAGTGAGTGATCAAATTACTAAAGTAAATTCTACTAATTCCAAAACACGTGTAAAGAAAATCTTCCGATTTCGTTACATGCATGAAATCGACAAATCTCTGCATACTACTGTGCGTGTAACACGAAACCTCTGATTTAGTTACATGCATAAATGAGGGAATTATTCACACTACAGTGCGTGTCGGATTTCTTGAATTGTATAATCATCACACCGTATATGACACCGTTGTCATTACACTCTCTTACCCTACTTCCTTATCCGCCGCCCATACCGCCGATGTCGATACATCCAGGAGCTTCATCGATGTCCCTATTCTATCTCTCTGCATCAATCACACAATCGTGGTCTCCGCCCTCTCCTTTACCACGATTACTGCGTTGTGGTCTCTATTCTCTTTCTGCTCCCACCGTTATGTCTTTATTGTGGTCTCCATCCTCTTCCTGCTCCCACCGTCACTCTTCATTGTAGTTTCCATCCTCTTCCTGCTCTCATCGTCATTACTTCTTCTATTTTTCACACACGTTTGTGTGTCTTCTTCCTCATTTTGCTGGTTTTCTTCTGTTCGTTTCGTCGTTTTCTTCTTCTCCTCTCAACGTTGTCTTTTCCAACATCGTCATCAAATTTGCCGTCGGTATTTCTTCATCCTTTCATCGGTCTTCATTATCTTCACAGTCGGTCATCTCATCTCTCTTCTCAAGTTTCTCTACGGTAACACGAAGCTACTTCATTAATGCTAACATTGACACCACGGGCGAGATAGAAAAGGATTAAAAAGCCGAAAGGAAGGGATGAAACTGAAAAGAATAATCGAATCAAGGTTCCATAAATGGTGACAATAGGGGTCATCCAGATGGTAATCTAGAATGAAGAAAGCTGCAGAAACTCGAGAGAATTAAAGAACGTGACGACCCAGATGATGATGGATCATCATGAGAAGAAGAGAGCAACAACAACCACCAAAGGAAAAAAGATCAACCCGAGAAACACAGTCTAAAAGACCTAGAACATATACAGGTGAGCCCACCAAACAACAGTCGGAATCTAGTTTCTGGAATTCTGAAATCGAAGAAGGGAGATGCGTCACCACAATAATAAAGGCATACCAAGGACAACCAAAATTATCAGGTATATACGATGAATATCTTGAGAACATCGTATAGTTGTATTTGGAAACTGCTGAGACCTGTGACACCGCACCCGAAGAAAAGAGGAAATCCAAGTTCATAATGTAAAAAGGGAATGCGAGAACATTATTCGTATGAAAAGGAAAGACTTTTGCAACATTCGAAGATGGTATGAACCTACTTAGAGCATGGTTCAACTCAACGGATAAGGAATCAAGACTTTTAGCATAATTGCATGCAATGACCCTCACGGAGGCAATGAAGGGCAAACCAGATGAGCTGGAGGTTACAGTATTCCGTACATTTGTAGATTAACTCATGAGTCGTCAACATTAGCTCCATGAAGACCACCACACGGACAGATTTCTACGAGACAGACTAATGACAGCAGTCGATATACCAAACATTATTTATTCCATGAAAGACCGAGTGCCAAGAAACGCCCATCAGCTGGTCAACCGAGTAGCTAACAGAATTTCAAGTCAAAAATTTACACCTAAGAATCTAGTATTCGTGGCTCATGAAGGATACCATGACGATTTCAACCACGACGATGAACATGAAGCGATGTATAGTATCAGCCAGAACTACGGGGGTGAGGACAGAAGAAAAGTTAAAATGTATGGAAATGGAAATCAACAGAATAATTTGCAACGAAAACCAGGAGGAAGAACCACATATAATGGTGACAATGACGAACCCCGTAACCGCATGTTGAGCTGGAGCTGGCTTAGAGGAATTAAAGGATGTTTTGTATGCCACAAGGACAACTTCGAAAGGAAGAAGCACTCGAAGGAAGAGATCTCAGAAGCCATCTAGAAGTTGAAAATACATCACTCGAAGGCTCTTATAGTAGTAGTGGATGTACTCTATTTTACAGCAGCCTTGATGGGGGAACTATCAGATGAAGCTGATGACGTAAACGAGCAATGGGCAGAAGACAAGATAAATGACAATGATAGCAAAAATGGCCTTTCATTTGTTTCAGAGTCAGGGTTGATATATTTGGAACGAAGATTGAGCAACTCAGCGTTTCTACATGGCATCTCCATGCCCACCACGGAGAAGACAGCGATAGAGAATATGCACTCCACATTCATAGGGAAACACCACAGAATATTCAAAGGAAAAGAAACTGACACGTGCTGTAATGTGAAAACTATAAAATCAATTGGACAGCACGAGGCATACTGTGACGACTTTGGATTTGAGAGGGCAATGCGACTACCAAGTAGGAAGAAGGTAACTGAAATAGGTGGCGTACAAATTCCTATTATTGTAGTATCGATACAAATTCCATTTAACAAACTCGATTTGTTTATCGATGTAGACTTCATCATATTAAAGGATCCGGTACCAACGCTAATTTCAATGAAAGATATGCTTATCAATGGTTTGGATATTAATATCCAGGACAGATTCATTAGTTTCTACAGCAAAAAACAACACCTAAAACTTGAAATCTATTTCTTGATCTTCGAGTGGTCACCATCTCATATTCAATTTGCGCTCTATACGGAATCAGAACTCAGAAATATTCATAAATCATTTGGCCCCCGACGGTGAGTGCGAGCGAGTGGTTTTTGAAGAGAGAAAATAGAGGAATATTAGAATAAAAAACCAGAGACACAATTCAGATGTCACAGAACAATTTTAACCATGTGAATTAAATGCCAGGGCACCAAGACGGTTTAGGTTGACGGTGGGGACGAGCAAATTGAGGTTCAGCCATAGCATGCAAGTGGATACAATGTTCATCAAAGGGAAACCAGTGCTATATATGGTAGACCTACAGACAAAGTTTATTGCAGCAGCATTCCTCCGAAATCAAACCACTGCAGAAGTCTGGAAAACTATACAGAATCTTTGGAACCTCGTCTATGTTGAAACACCTGACCGCATTAACTGTAGACCATGGTTCAAACTACATCAGTAAATAGATGAGGCAGAATCTCGATACAGCACGTGTGGTGCTCCATGAAGCACCAGTTTAAATACTAGGGACGATTGCTACGGTTGATAGATACCATGCTCCGCTAAGGACAGCATTCTTCAAGATCAGAAAAAACCTAGGCCGTGAGGTATTGGATGCAGAATGTTTGAAAATTGCCGTGTTCTCAGTTAATGCAACCATAGGACCTGAAGGTATATGCCCCACCTTGCTGGTATTCGGCGTAGTTCCCCTCCCCGCCAGATCATTACCTTCTATAACACAATTGGAGCGATCACGTGCAATTGAAAGAGTGATGGTTGATATAGAGAAGGAACAAACAAGGAGAAGAATAGCATTTGGTTTGAGAACAAATGGTAGACTGGAAGGAATAGAGCCATCAGAAAAGCTGAGATCATTACCAGTAGGTTCGAAGGTGCTGATATACAGGCCCAAAAATATTAAATGGGAAGGACGCTATACCTTCATAAGTATTGATGGGGATACAGTCATTGTACAATCGAAGCCGGGTCGAAGTATATACCTATCGTCTTGTTTCAACCGTACACACGATCATTGCTGCAAAACGCCGACATGGATGAAGATATGATAGAAGTAGACAAAGAAGAACCACCGGTCGCGATGTTAACGACGGAAAAAACACTAGGTGTGAAGAAGAAAGTTAAATACAGAAAAGTAGACTTCATTAAATCACGACGGGAGGAGTTGGAGGGACTATTGAATAATGGAACATTCATCGCGGTTAGTTAAAATGAAGTACCGAAGCGTGTCACGATATTTGTCTAGTTTCATAGACAAAATTAAGAAGGCAGGAAATGACTTATGTCTTAAATCACGCTTGGTTACTCGAAACTACTCTGATGAGGCATCTACATGTATCGCAACACGGGCATCAACAATCCAGCGGTATTCTCAAAGGCTATTGTTAAGTCTCCCAACATCGTTAGACACTATGGTAACATTCTCGGGAGATATCACACATGCATACATCCAAAGTGATCGAGATCTAGAAAGAGATGTTTACATCACCGCTCCGTCTGAAATGAACTTGCCAGAAGGGACCGTCTTAAAAATCGTTCGACCACTATACGGTATCCCTCAAAGCGGTTTACATTGGTGTATTACCTATCTCGATGACCATACGGGACGCCTCGGAATGACTAAAGCTGTGATGTACCAATTCACGTTGGTCAGACATGATAATCACGGAAACTTGGACGGAATAAGAATATTACATGTAGAGGATAGTCTTGGAATAGCAAAAGAAGAGTTTCTGAAGAAATAAAAGGAAGCGGCACGCCAGTTGAAGGAAAAACCAAGAACACTCCTTGCCGAGAAACCAATAAGCTTCAATGGTCCGACGATAACAAGATCAGCGGATGGGAGAGTTTGGATGAAGCAGTCGGACAAGATCGACAAGATTACCATACCAAATAACCAAGCTGAATTTTTCAGCCAGAGGACCATGATACAATACATCGGTGTGAACTTCTATCCTGATGTATTTGCCAGTGTGAAATTAATAGCACCACGTTCCGATCCAAAAACTGCTGAGAAATTCACGATCTTGAGAAAGGCAACCATCCATCTACGCAGGACAAAAGAAATAGGATTGACATATATAATGTTAGACTTTTGCAACGACAAGGGTAGTACTGATGACAGACTCGAGTTTGGCCAACGAGAGGGGGCTAAAAAGTTAATTGGGATTCATCGTGTTGATGACTGATGGTAATGGAGTGTCGAATATTATACACTATGGTTCCTCACGTTGTAAATGAGTGACTAGGTCAGTAATAGGGCCTGAAGTTCACGCATTAAGTCTGGGATTCGATAACGCATTCGCAATAAAAACTTGTACACAGGAAAGTATTATTGGAAGCGTATGTCGATAGCAAGACAGTTTTTGGCGTGGTCGAAAAAGACAGAAAGACAACGGAAAATGATTGTAACTTGACATGAGTGCTTTGAAGGAATCCTATGCGCGTGCGGAATTGGCCAAGTTAGCTTGGATACCAGGAAGAGGAAACTCCGCAGAAAAGTTTTCAAAACGGTTGGCAAATGATAAGACGGCATTGTGGTTGTTAATGCAGGATGGAGTAGTAGATTTGTAACCTCTTGGTTTGTCGACGGTCACAAACAAAGTGAAAACTTTGGAGTGTCGAGAAACTGGTGAGAACTTTTTTTTGCGACGAGAAGGGGATAACCTAAACAGTGAAGTTGAAAAAGGAATCGTTAAAATGCCGTCTCCTTTAATCGTAAACCAAGAAAGGGAGCCTACACATGACAGTACACTTCACCAATCACTTAGTAATTGATGACGGTGTTTAGTGTCATTCAAGTGACTGGATGCGTGACATTATACAGTAGTTTAGAATGACTTACTGCACTTATGTACACGTTTCGATATGCAGTTTAGAGGAGATACACAGTGAATTAGGTTTGATTTTACACGTTGAGAAGTAGTTCATTTATTGGGTCAAATAGGGTTAAAGCCACGTTGGTAGAACCGAACGCATTATTTACACGTTACGGTAGTGATTCAAAAGAGGAAGAATTACACGTGTTAGGACCCGAGTTCGTACAGTGCATTTCCATCTGTACCCATACACCCCGGGGTCGGAACGATTGTGTTGGAGGGTAAACAAGAGTAGCATAAAGAACGAATCAACAACAAGATGCGCGAGCATCAAACAGGTAATCCTACCGACATTACCTAATTCAGGTACCATAATAGGAGGATGCCATCGATTCAGGACGCGCGCAAGGATGAGATGAAAGGCGGCTGTTGTAGCACAAGGGGGTCAATTGAGACCAACTCCTAACCGCGACACCAGGGTTAGTGACGACCAAACTAATTAGTGTGAAAGTCGATAGAGAGAGTGTTTGAAGGCGGGGAAGAGACTCATCGTCAGCACACTTTATCAGCACGCAAGTCTAGGATTTACGTAAATCGCCAATAAGAGAAGTAAGAAGAATAATAAGAAGGGGCAATATCAAGAGAGAGTAAGACTGTAATCAGGAGGTGACCTGGAACAGGACTCACGACAAGTTTCGAGCACCATAGAAAATAATGTGATGGAGTAGATGTGAAAGAAGATAGAACTGTCATGAACCGTGCAGCTGAACTAGCTATTATAGCTTTAAGGAAAGAGAAAATTGCGATACGGACTAACTGTCATGATGGTCCCCAGCTTGCAGAAATTGTGGTCAGTGCATGCGTGAAGGAAGGGACCGATTTTAGAGCAGGATGGAGAAGGCGACCACTTAATGGTCTACAACTAGGAAGAAACACTACTGCTGATTTAATGGAAGATATTAACGATTGGTTTTTATTGGGTGCGGAGATGAAAGAGAAGAAGGTGTCTGCATCGATGATGTTGCATGCGTTAGAGCTGAAACATCCTAGAAGGTATGACTTGCCAATTGATGAACACATAACGTAGACAGTGCCCACACTCACCAAAAAAAGAAAGCGTCAATAGCAGAAAAAGGAGGTAGGTTACCGAAACGGTAATCTGATACAAGACATGAAGAAAGAACCGGGATATCCAAGCATTGAAAGCGCTATACGAGTAGAATATGACCGCAGAAATACACAATGTATGGCAAAAAGTGTAATGATGTATGCCGGAGAAGAAAGAGTAGCAGACCCTTTGTCTATTGGAAAAAAGAGTGGATGGAGGCGTATACCTCCAAGATATATAGAATTCGTTCGACATATGTTACTTGAAAACATGTTATTGAAACCAGGTAATGTAAGGGCTATGATGATAAGTCGTGTAGGTTACACGGACAGAACACTTCGGGCAAGCTTTCCTGCGGATGGTACCATCCGTAACAAAGAGTACGTATTAAAGAGGGATCCACAGTTCTGAAACCATATTCGTCTTTGAGATATGCTACCGTTTCTTCTCCTAAAATTATAGCATATCGTTTTGTTACTTTTAACTGCAGATTTCGCGATTATATTATAACAGAATCTAATTGGGATAATCCTGATAATCTGAATCCCATCCCTTTCAAATTAGGAAGTCCATGATAACGTTATGTTATTATTGTATTTTCTATTCCCATTCTCAAACTGTTATGTATTTATCTATAACAAGTCTGAATTATATCATAATTATGTGTATGATTGTAAATCATACCATAATTATGTCCATCTTTTATTTAAAACGTCAACAGAAGTTCAAAACATTAAAGTAGTGGTTGTCCTATCCAGAAAACAAGCAATTACCCCCGTATTAACCTGTGACCATTGCATTTGTGTGGCGGATTAATTGAAACGGTCACTTCATCAATTAATTTAAATATACCATTAAATAAAGAAGATTCTCCTTTGCTCCGCTTACTCTCTTTTTCCAATCTGATCCTCATTTTCCTTCGGCCCTCTTCACATCCCGCACCTCACTTCCATCCAGTCCGTGGTCAAGAAATGTAGTATTTAAACTCCTTTCCGACGGTTCATCATCGTCATCATCACCATCAATAAAAACCTGTAGCCCGAAAACAGAAGGCTACATAAACAATGTTTGCAGACCTTTTGATAGACGGCCCAGAATCGCTTCGTAATTGACATCAACATCACATCATCGTCGCTCGTCACCGTGGAAATACTTAGGTAAACCTTAGGTATTTACCAAGCCGCTCTGGAGTCAGCATTATTCGCGACGAGCATTGGTAAGGTCACGACACCAGGATCTGACAAGAATTACAAATAAAGACTGTCCCAAAAAGCCTAATACCTTTGTACAACGCTGAGTAGTTTAGGGAAGGAGAAAAGGTCGATCCCAATTTTGTAGGGAAAAGGTAAGTTAAAAAATTACCAATACACATAATAGAACCTGATAGGCTGATTTAGCGATAGTACAGAAAATACCTCTATAACTGCAAATTTTCTTTCTTAATAGGAAAAACGGCAGAAAAGGGCTGCAACAGCGACACAAACGGGAATTCAAAATTGGAGGGAAGGAGAAGAGGATACAGGAACGGATCAGCTCGGTAACAATAAAAGTAGGGGATCAGAAAGCCAGACAACACATAGACTACTGTCTGCAAATTCCTACGCTCCCCAGGATTACTACTGTCGAATCCATATCAAGGATACTAATCAGCATACACGTGACTGTATTCGGCTACCTGGTGCTTATTTTGAATCGCCACTAATAGAGCAGTTAGTCAATACCAGTGTCATTCGAAAATCCGGATTCCGACCTGGAATACGAAACTCGAACGTAAAAATACAAAACAATTACAAGTGAATCTTCAACAGCTCCTTCTAAGTTAAGTCAATCCTGATCTCAGCAACATCCCCAAGAAGCCTACAAGAACTCTCCTAAGCGCAACCGCAGTTGCGATGGCAGCCTAACACAATAAAAACTACTTTCATCATTCCCCCTCCCACTCTCGATTCTCGATACACACAAATTGGAGAACTTCATCAGCCCAGCGCTTACTCCCACAGACATCTTTTCAACCCTTTAACCCCAACATGTACCCTCCCTCCACGGATTAGATATTACCAGCCAAGACTCTCCGCCCGCCCATCTCCCACTCCGGATGTTCCCAACTGTTCCCCACAGACACAATTGTACGCTACAAACGCTGCCTAAGACGTACAACCAGCATAAAACCCTCAATCCAGCTAGCAAAAGACTTCCTGAACGCGACCATATCATTCCTAGCAGACTATCCGATCTTGAACTAGAGCACTGAACCAATCCTACCTGATGAAGTTGGATTACTGCGCTAGTTCAAAGGTTTCCTCCCGTATGATCAGAACCCCTTCACAGACGAACACTTCTCCATGTCTCTTGCGCCCGTTGGCCTGATGAAAGACATCGCAGAACTGTACGACCTCCTCGGCCAAACTCTCGTCTCCATTCCCCCCCTGCACCTTCAAGATGAGGACGTTCGCAACGATACACTGGTTACACACCTTTGGTTAGCCAGTGTAACGCAGCGCTTTCGTACCAATCTCCAAGAAATCGTTCAACAATTCAACCTGTAGAGAATAATATCACCTCGGCCCAAACTCAGCCGCACCGGCTCCTTCGTGTCTAAATCCATCCTCCCCTCATACTTCAATCACCCCTGTGCAGCCTCCGGTACCGCAACCCCCCTGGACTGACTGTGAAAATTCAACCGACACAATCAGAAGCACATCACCACCCCTCAAAGTTTACGTGGCTCCCAACCACAACCTACAAGCTGAGCCACGCAACTCAAATATCAGCCATCCCCATTCAACTACCGACGCTCACATTTCATCCATGCAACAGATGTATGCTGGTCAAGTATCGCAGTCGATTGCTGAAAATTTCACGGACAAGATTTTTTCTGGTGACGTTGATGAAAGCGTAACAAACACAATCCGCGACTATGAAATTTTCTCTTCCCAACTCAATATCCCTGATGAGATGCAGGCCAGATTTTTCGTCAACATTCTACGAGAACCTGCACGCACTTTCTATCTAAGCAGTGTGATAGGATGTGTTTCGTAAGTGCGTCGGCAGGGTTTTGGTTTCCAGGTATTCAATGTAGTCTAACCAGTTCTATTTTGGCATAGCTTTCTTTAAGCGCGTATATATCTATCTGGAGACGTTTGTCACTAGTGCCACTGTCTTTTTCCACGACATCAAAGAGTGTTTTTGAATCCACGTAATCGTCTATGTCTATCTTTCTCCCTATAATTTCCTGTTTCATGTCTCGTATCAAATAAGCATTGCCAAAAGCGAGTACCAACGCATGTACTTCAGCAGCCAAGACTGATCTTGTGACACATTTGCATCTATTGCTTGCATAGTAGATTATGTTTGACGTATCATATTTGTCATATAAGAGGATTATGTATCCCAGTTGGCTGCAGTATGCGCGGACATTGCCAAAAGACGCTTCGCTGATCAAAATCATACAGA